>MU278032.1:0-117595 GCA_022385765.1 Trametes cingulata
TAAGAAGAGATATGATGTCACGAAGGAAAAGACTAGAGCGCTACCGTATAAGTAAGTAACGGAAGTCCGCCAGGAGGTCCGCAGGAATCCCGTCCAGGACATCCGTCCGGAGGTCCGGCCGGAGTCCCTTCGTCTGCGTGGCACGGGACGTGACAGAGCCCGAGATACAGAGGGCACCTCCGAGATACAGGGGGCGACGAGAAACAGTGGGTGACGAGAAAAAGTGGGCGACGAGATAAGCTTAGTATGGTGGACAACATAGCGCTGGGCAGTGAAGTAGGGGGGCTGAGTGGGGGACACGATGCTTACAGTGGAGGACAAGAAACAGCAGGTGATGAGAGACTCGGAGGGTGGGCAGCGGGCGACGAGCACAGGCGACACAGCGGGCGACAAAATAGCCGCGGGCAATAAGACAGCGGGAGACAAAATGATACTTACAGCGGATGACGAGAAACAGCGGGCGATGAGATACGGTGCAGACTAGGTGACGAGAGTGGGCGACGAGATAGCGGCGGGGAACGAGACAGCGGGCGACGGGACACGCTGGGCAGTGATGTATGAGATATGTGTATTACCGACCGGCGGACAGTAAGTAATACTACTAGTAGTCTGTAGAGAGGGCATTTCCCAAAATTCTTGATCCACGGTGGATCTGGAGCTGTGCCGCCACTGGAGTCAGCTGGACGGCTCAATCCCAGCGGGCGCTGAGCGTGCTCCCAGCGGGCGATGAGTGGGCGATGAGCGGGCGCTGGCGATTATTTTCTGGTGCGCGGATAATATGAACTCATCTGCAGCTGAGAATATGAATGATTGTATTATATACTTCATCGTCCAAAAGAAGTAGTTATAATTTCTTATTCTCTACGCCCCCGGATTTGAATTATCTGATTTCATTCTCACGGCCGCTGAAAAAGAAGTTCTGTGGTCACAAGAAGACATTACAGAACAAGAAATTCCGATATAGCTTCTATGCCTCAATGAATATCAATTTCAGAGGGTCGAAGAACGCATTACATAGTATCTAGTTATCTAACCACTTATCTAACCTCTTCTTTGGTCCACATAAAAGGGGTAGTCCCGGTGTGTGACAGAATCATCGCCAATAGTAGGTACTGGGGCTGAGCGCCTAAACCCAACGGCCCGTAGGGGCACGTGATCGTGGTGACCCCCATAGGCGCCTACAACTGGCGTTTCACGATCGAGTCCGATCGACGATCGGGTCTTGACAGGAAACATCCGGAGCTCCAAGTTCGAATCCTGCTCTGGGCGACTTCTTTCTGCTCGTAGAACAACCTCACTGCTTTCCCCTCGCCCTATATAAGCACATCCTACCTGATCTAGAGCACTCTAGTCCTTTCTAGTACGTGCTAGATGATTCGGAGGAAAGAGCAGCTGACCTCGGGCGCGAGTCATCATTTAGCGCCCGAGGAGGTATATAAAGCGCGCCACTGCGCTGATATCCTCACTGGACCCCCATCACTCGTAGTCCCCCCGGTCCAGTACCATCATGGCCGTGCGCAATACAACGAGTCCATCGCCAGCCCCCCCTCCCGGACAGTCGTCCACGAGTGAAGGCTCTTTCGTGCGGCAGAGGACGTTCTGCCAGAGTTGCAAGACGGACTTCGGTACGCCCGCAAAGCTTATCGAGCACTACGCTCTGAGCAGCCGTCATCCGTACTGTCGACGCTGCAACCTCCACTTCCCGCGTTGGGCGACGCTCTCCGAGCACACGGAAAGCGTCCACCAACGTCCCGAAGTCAGCATCTCAATCCGTCTCACGCCGAACCTCCCTTCCAAGCCTCCGCTCTCATCCTCGCCCCACGATCCTCAGGCTCTCCTCGACACCACCCCAATACCCACCGCCTCCCAACTCCCTCATCACCCCGTCCCCCACCCCACCGCCAACCGCCACTGCGCCCCATGCAACCGCACCTTCACCAGCCCCGGCAACCTCGACAGCCACCGGCGCTCGCACCGGCACCAGCCCAAGGCCGTCGCGTGCCCCGCCAGCGCCGCGTGCGGGATGCACTTCGTCTCGCTCGCCGCGCTCTTCCTCCACCTCGAGCACGGCACGTGTCCCTCGGGCGTCGGCCTCCCCGCCGTCGTCCGCATCGCCATCAGACTCGATCGGGGTGCTCTCATCACCGAGCCTGGGGCCCGTGTGCGTCACTTGAAGGCGGGGTCACGGCTCGGGGGTGCGGACACTCCATCTTCCGCCTCGTCACTATCATCGTCATCAACGTCAACATCGTCGGAGAAGGAGAAGGAGAAAGAGTCAACTTCATCAATCCTGCGCGAGCTAGCGATCCAGCTCGCGCTCCGCGAGGGACTCCCATACAAATGCGCGTACTGCCCGCGGACGTTCCGCGCCGCGTCCGCGCTGCGCCAGCACCTGCGCAGCGCGGCCGCGCACGCCGAGCCTGTCTTCCGGTGCCCGGGGTGCGGGGCGCGGTTCCGCACGCTCGGCGCGCTGTGCCAGCACGTCGAGCATGAGTGGTGTAAGGGGTGTCGGGTGAGGGTGTGTCGTGGGGATGTGGTGCGTGTTTTGTGGAAGGTCGTGAGGACGATTGCGCGTGAGTGTGAGTGAGTGAGTGAGGTGTGTGAGGTGTGAGTGAGGCCTGAGGCCTGAGGTGTGAGTGAAGTGTGAGGTGTGAACGAAGATGAATGGAGGAACGTCCTGAGGGGTGAGGTGACGTAAGGCGAGGGTGTGAGGTGCGTCCGTCCCGTCAACCCAAGCAAACACGACAGAAGCAACAGGGTCCAGCGTTCGGTAGTAGGAGGGCGGGTTTATACAGGTTCCAAGGCGCAGGCGCAGGATTAATAACTATGCGGATCTGCAGGCAGATCCAGGACATGTGAGCTTCCCTCAAGCTTCTCTTCATATCCGTGGTATCGTTCGAGATTGACCATGTCCCTGGCCGTGTTATGCATGTGCCCCGGACTCTTCTCGTTCCCGTCTCTAGTAGTCTTCTCTTTCCATATGCTCCGTACTGAAATCAAAAGCCAGAAACATATGGATTTGTTTTCGGACCGTTTCTCGATGTATATAGACGACGTGTACGAGTTTATCTATGTTACTATTTATTTTGGATCAGAGTCAGTGAGGCGACAACTTCTGCATGCACGGTAAGAGCCAGAACATGATTGCGAGTGCTATCCGCTAGCCTGAGTTTTTCAGAATGTCGACATTCTAAGCATCATGAGTACCATACACATTTGAACACGCCGTCTACCGACAGCAACGACAAGCGAAAGACGACGTCAACCCACCTCCCAACCCGGCATTCACCCCTTCACCATGATATCATACAACCACCCATCCTCACCCTCCCCTCTCAAACAGCCCCCGTCTTCCCAACGGACACCCCCAAATCCCGCAGTCTCCCCGTCTCGAGCTCATACACCCACCCATGCACCTGCACGTCCCTCCCCTTCGCCCACGCCGCGCGCATCACCTCCGTGGCGGCGATGTTCGCCACGCCCGCGCGCACGTTCGCCTCCACGAGCGCCGTCAAATCCACCCCCGCCCCTCCTTCCCCTCCCGCCCCGTCCCCCTCCTCCGCGAGCGCGCGCGCGATGTCCGTGAGCGGCGCGAGCCAGCGCGAGAGCGGGTCCGCGGGGGGCGCGCCGGAGGGGGGCGAGCGCGCGGCGGCGGCGCACGCCTGCGCGCCGCCGCAGTTCGTGTGCCCGACGAGGATGACGTGCGTGACGCCGACGTGGGCGACCGCGTACGTGAGCACGGAGAGCGCGCTGTCGTCGTCGGGGTGGAATTGGCTGGGCGCGCGAGGTCAGGAATGGGGCGCGCAGGGAGAGGGAGAGCGAGAGGGGGACAGGAGGGCAGGACTCACTTGGCGATGTTGCGGTGGACGAAGATGTCGCCCGGTTTCGAGGCGGTCACGACGGACTCGGGCACGCGCGAGTCGGAGCAGCCGATCCAGAGGACCTGTCGGGGCGATCGCGGGGATCGTCAGTATACTCGCTCTCGATGCTACCAAAACACCGAGAAGCATCACGGGCGGGTTATCTGTCCACGAAGGTACAGACTACACGCAGTCTGGCGTGCCGTACACGCTGCCGTACGTGCCCGCGACAGCGAACGGGATCCGCGCCGCCACCGTCAACATCTCCGTCACTCAAAACGCCCCTTCCCCTCTCTGACTGACGCTGCAGACTGCCAAGTCGTACGCCGCGTTACGACAACCCAGTGCCAGAGGATGGGAAGCGCAGATCCCACTGGACAGCCTGCGCGACCCGACACTACGCGCTCGCCCATGCCGGCGGACTCGCACTCGCTCGGGAAGGCGAAAGTCCCGGAAACCCAATCCCCCGGGCGTACCTGCCCCATCCTCTCGTTCTCTGGGATCGCACATCGTCCCACATCGCCGTCCCGCCCAGTATCTGACCCGCGACTGCGGCGACGCATTCCCACCGTAGCGTGCACCGCGGACTACCCGCAGCGCAACGATGGCGCCACGTCCACGGTGTGCCACCCACCGTCCAGGGCGCAACCCCTACCCATGGCCCCTACAAGACGATCACACCCACAGCGCGCTCACCAACACACCGACACGACGACTCTGAATCGGAACAGACAGAGACTAACCTTCGGCGCCTGCCCCTTCGCACTCTGCGCAAAGAAGCCGGGCTCGACCTTCTCGACGTCCTCCGCCCACTGGGCGTTGTTGGAGAGGAGGCGGGCGAGGATGTAGTCCTGCGGCATCGTTGTGTGTTATGCGTTATGCGATATGCGTTATGTGGTGTTGTTGAGGCTCGAGAAAGAGATCAGGGAGCTACGAGAGCGCAGCGAGCAGAGGTCCAGCAAGAGGATGATGGAGGAGCAGAGGCAAGAGCAGCAAGTCGTCAAGACGTGCGCGAGCGAGCGAGGTCGGGAGAGAGCAGATCGAGAAGGGCGGAGGAGGCAGATGGTGGCGGGAAGAGAGAGAAAGCAAGGGGCAGAAGCGATGGGGCAGGGGAGACGGGATTGGCTTGGGGGGGAGGGTGCGATGATGACGATGTCGATGGCCAGCCACAGATAGATAAACCCCGCGGCAGCTGTCGTCCTGTCCCGTCCGACAGACAATCCGCGCTCAGAACGAGATCTCTCCAGGCCTGCTCGGTTGTTCCGATTCCTCCCAGCAGCGCAGTGCACAGTTGTCAGTCGCGACAGTCGTATCAAAGCACAATTATAGCAGACGCCTCGCGCAGGGGAAGGGGATGGGCGAATGGGAAGCGTTGTCGGGGTAACGAGCGGTGTCCGCGCACATCCACACACGCAGCCGTCCTGGGCCGGAATGTGATAACGACTCGCAAACGTTTGTGCTCACCTTCACCTCGATGAACCGACGCGCTACGATTCCTCTTCAAATCCGAACATACCTTCACGCCCTCGTCAACTAAAAACAATCCTCTGCCTGCGTCATCGCGCGCCCCAAAGCCTGGGACACGCAGAGAAAGCACAGAAAGGAGCGGGATTATGCATGTGGCGACGCCCGATATGGCCATGCTAGCGTGGCACCTGCCACAAACGGCGACACAGGCACACCAATCGCAGTCGCCGCCCAGACATCCTCTTCCGAGCGCCCCAGTCGTCGACGTAGACGCAGCTCCCAGGCAGGACAAGCACAGTGCACAGCGGACAGCGAGCGTGAGGGAGCAGCAGGGGGTGCGAGAGCGAACGAGAGCGAGAGAAGGGCAAGAGAGCGGGACAGGGGGGCCCGGGCTTTATACAGGACGAAAAACGTCGCAGACTCACCGGCCTGGGCGTCCAGCCAGAGTCGACGCCCGCAGCTGGGCCCTCGCAAATACAAATTGATCCGGCGCGATATCGGTGCGTGCGTACCTCTCGAGTCTCCGTCTCTCCGTCTCTCCAATCTATACGTACGTTCCCTCCTCCCAATCCATCCTGGATGGGGTATTGCATAGTGTGATGCGGGACGACTCAGAGGGTCCTCAAGTTGGGCTTTGCAAGAGGTAAGCATGGGCGTAACTCGAACTGGGAGAGGAGGGAAGCATCGCGATATCAATACTGGTAGGTGTGGAGGAAAGGTGGGCCTCTCTACCTGAGCCTCTCCGGGTGGGGTATATATGCATGTACGCACGCACCACGCATACGCGTGTCCTCGGCTTCCTCATACAGCAGCGGAGCTGACGCGGTGCGCAGCTGCCAGCATAATACGTAGATATCGTCCGCAAATCACAAATATCAGCTGCAGCACTCGTCGTCCTGGAGCGCGGGTCGCGAAGGCCAAGAACGTCGACCGGGCTCCGCGAGGCTCCGCTGGGATACTGTATCAACCAACGCTCCCCTCCGCCTGTTTTCTGCCTTGGCCTGATTGCTCAAACAAACACATGTATGCATGCAGGGAGCTAGGCAGCACCCGATGCCGTGGTCGATGGATCAGAGTCCGAGCACAGCAGATCTACGCTCGATGAGCAGGCGTTGGGCCATCTGAGGCTCTCTCTCGACTCTCGACACTGGCGCATACAGTAGCCCTATGTTGAGGAATGTCGACGCGCGACCAAACGCGCGGCCTTCCTTTGATCATGATTCCGACGCATCGGCTTCATCTGCAGTGTCTTCAAAAGGACGTACCAATCCCACTCCCACTCTTCCTCGGACGCATGCGCCGCCTTCGACAGGAGGCCGCCTCGCGTCACGTCAGACCGACGCCACAACGTGCATACCTGCAGGCCACAGCTGGGCACCCACTCGACGATCCCTCCCCGATCGTGATCTACGTCTGGTCGCGCCGCGGCTTGACCAAGCACTGGATCTTGAGCTTGAGTTTCAGTTTAGTTCAGGGTAGGCATCACATCGTCGACACCTGCCTGCCCTTTTCGTCGCAGCTGGCGAGATGACTCACCCCCGCAGCGTCGTCCATATCGAGCACGGGGCGTACATACGGGTCCCCAGCGCAGTCGGCATGGCGAGCCCGATCGATCGAGGAAAGATGCGGTTGAGTTTGTAGGTCCTAGGACGGTCGGGCTCCTTCGTAGTGTCTGCTCTGTTCCGGTGAGCAGTACACGTAGGTCTCAGTCGTGCGACGCCCCGCATATACTGACCTCTAAATAGACCCCAGAACCGCTCACATGCACAGCTCGCAAAAGGTCTCGCCGGAAGGCCAGAAAACAATCCGCTGTATCACCATGCTCAGCCCCGGGTCGGAGCGCGTTCCCGACTCCTCTCTCGCGAGTCGTCACCCACCGCATGCTGCGCCCTCGATCTCTGAGCACTACTAGTAGAAGAGACCTCAGGCCATCTCGGGAGGCAATCGCACGACGGGGCTCCTGCAAAACTAGCTTTGTCAAGCCGGACAGTGCTCTACCCCGCATATATTGACCTCGATTTGATCCCAGAGCGGCCCACAAGCACACGCAGCAAATTTTTCGCTCTAGGACCGGAAACTTGAGCATCGTCTGCTGCACCACCGTGCTCAGCCCCGCGTCGGGGCCCCTTGTCCGTGGCGCGCCCTGCAACGTCCTCGCGAGATGTCGCCCGCCGCGTACTACGCCCCCCGCTCCCGCACTACGCAGAGGAGAGCTCGGCCGTCACGGACGGCGCCCGCGCAGGCGACCCAGTGCGCCACCCTGTCTCGACTCAATGACATGAAGACGCGTGCCTGGCTGGTAAAGCGCCCGCTCGACGCCCCCCCTCCCCATCTTCCACGCGCGCAAACCTCCTTGATCCTTCGTTCTCCCTTCCCGTGCGAAGCTTCGTTCCCGCACACAAGCCGCTGGACGACGCTTGTTCTCTGGAACGCGTCGCGTCGCGTCGACGCATGCCGTTCCGACTCGCCCTTTCGCACCCCACGCTTCAACGGAAGCAAGCGTACGTATGGGTCCCTAGGTTACGGTCCGCGTGGCGAGCGCGAGTTAATCGGTCGACGAGAGCGTAGTTGGTGGGTCCGATGTCAATTGCGCCCCTCCAGATCGTATCGTAGATGCTGGTGAGCGGGATATGTTGATTTCGGCCGTGCGACACATCAGGTGAATCCTTCGAACTTGTAGGTGTCACCACGGCTCGCACGCGCACACAGCTAGAAGTTCACCGTCAGGTCCGCGATGTGGATTTCCATCGTGCTCAGCCCCATGACCCCTTCTGCCTCGCTCTCCCAGTCATGTTGCCGCGGCTCGCCACTCTCACGGCGTACTACGCCTCGATCTTAGACAACGCAGAGGAATGCTCGGCCGTTAAGAATGGCATCCGCACGCGACCCAGCGCGCCGCCCTGCCTCAGCTCCGAAATGAGGCGGAAACGGGAGACGGTATGCGCAGGGCGTACTTCTTTAGCGTACCGGAGAAAAAGGGGCGCACCGGTACAGAATCTACTGGCCTGCAAACCGCTGGACGAGACTTGCTCTCTGGATCGCGCCGCGTCGACGACTCCCTTTCCTCGCTCGGACGCATCCTACGCTCGACGGGCAGGATCCCAGGGTCGTTTGTGGCGAGAAGGGTGAGTGCGGTCTGCATCATTACAAGCCGTCGGCCGTAGATATGACGTTGACAAGACCACTGTAAAATCCCGTTTCCCCCTTCCCCCTTCCTCACCTTTCCGCCCGAACTCCCGATGGAACACTCGCCAGCCGCCTCTAGGTGCTTGCTCTCTGAAAGGCGTCGCGTCGACAGCTGTCTTACCTCCCTCCGACGCACCCACCCAGTGACGAGCGAAATTGACGGCCGTATGTCGAGCGGGAGGGGCGAACATAGCGTACTCGATCCGAGGCCGTCGGACGTCCAAATGGGGCTCTCCCACCACAACGTCGTGCGGGTGCAGGCGCAGAGGCGCGACTGCTAGGCATAGGCACCTGTGAGCTTCCCTTCTATCTAGGCGTCCACGATCCGGGATCAGAGTCGCATGCTTGATCTCGTGGACGCCAAACCAGGCGTCGCAGCCCCGCTGGATATTGACGCAGGTCGAGTCAGGTCGTGTGGCTATTCCGACTGCTCACCATCTCGACCCGGGAGGCATCCCCCCCGGTCTCATAGGAACGCTTCCACGCCTTCTTCTCGCTTCAGACAGCAAACGGCTTCGTCAATTGGACTCATCTAGAACGTGAATGACTCCCAAATTGAGGGGGGAACATCCAGATATACAGGTACGCCAGACTATGCGCGCGTCATTGGCTCGTAGCTGAACAGTGTCCGGGACAGCGGATCCGTGAGCCTTCGCGCACCGTGACCCCTCGCTCTCAGGAGGCTCTCTCAGAAAAAAGGCACCGCCGCATCTGATTTGACCAGTGCCGCTTAGACGTTCGTTTCCTGACTCCTCGACACTCGGAGGAGAGAAGACCGGGAGGACGGAAGCTGGTATATATCCAACATGGCCATATATCTGGAGCATCGTCAGGATATCACGAAATCCGGACTGCCCGCCAACTCGCTCGAGTTCTGCCATGTAGGATATCGAACAACGGCCTTACGACGTTTGGGAAGCTTGTTAAAGCAGGAACGAGAGTTGCGATACGACTCTCAATACTATCACTCCCCGTCTTGCAAGCTCCCCATCAGCTCCTCCTCTCAACAGCCGCACCTACTTCAGCAAAAATGTCTTCCGAGTACGGCATCCCAAACGAGGCAAGCCGCTTGCTTGTCGTGCTCCCAGGGCTGCTACTGACGGTTGCCGCACAGTTTTCCGAAGATTCGTACCCTCAGCAGGGGGGCGAGGACACCCGCCGAACCTTCTCATACGATTCGCAAAGTCACTCCGAGTACACGACGAGTTCGTGGGCATCGTTCCATGTTCCCTCAAGTTTCGGGTTCTTGGATCTCCCCGGCGACGCAGTAAGTTCATGAGAGCCCCTGCTACTTCTCTGTTCCTGATAACGAGAACCGCCGCGCGCCCTAGGGCAATGCCTTCGAATGTGGGGTCTTTGACGAGCCCATGCCATTCACCGAGGAGCCGTTGCAGGACCTGAGCGAGGCGTATACGCTTTCCATACCAGTGAGCGCATCCTTCTGTTCGATACGAGCATTTCCCAGAGCCTCAAGAATGTCATCGCACGCAGTATGATCAATACATCGCTTACCCGGTCCCTTCTGCCCCAATGGGTCACATCCAGAGCCCGTGGAACTTCTTCCCTCCCCATTCGCAAAACGACGCCTCAACGTCTCGGTCACTGTGCGTCGAGACGGCCTCCGGGGCGTACCGCGCACATTTTCCTAGTCATGCATTGTCACTGACACGACGTGGGTGGACGTCCCCCGATCCTCTGTTCGTGCCCCCATCCGGGTCGCGACACGCGGGCGGCGACGACGACAGTCTCTGGGTGATCCCGCAAGACGTCTACAGCAGCGGCAAGCGGCGCGCAAGCACGGGCGAGGTCCTGCACGATCTCCCGCGCTTCTCGGTGAACGTCGCGGTGCGCGACGCCGTCAACGCCGACGTACTCGCCCAGCTCATGGCGGACCGCGACCCGCTGGCCTCTGGGTTCGCGGATCCGACTAAGGCGCGCAGGAACCAGAAATACACCGTCCGGATTGCGGTGAGTTCTGGCCTTTTTCCAGAGGCCTGCCCGAGTGGCGCGGTGGCTGCCAGTGGGGAGGGAGTAGCTGATATCTGCTGTGGTTGTAGGTCACGGGGCTGCCGCTAAACAAGCCAACCCAGCGGAACGAGTATTCCAAGGGGGAGAAGAGCCCCGCAGTCCAGGCGCTCCTGAGGCGGCATGGGCACCAGCCGCCTACCGAATCGCAGCCCCTCTCGCGGATCGAGCTCGTCGAGAGCGTGGGTATTGAGACGGCTCAGTTCATAGTGAGTTCTCTCGCGGCCAATGCTGCATCGACAGCGGGTCCCAGCTTGAGCTTCTCGATGTACTGATCTGCTGTCCCACCAACAGAGGTTCCTCGCTGAGAAGGACACGCCGCTCAAGTTTCGCGACTGCCCCGTGCAAGTTGAGCACCTCTTTGTCGTCGACATCTTCCGCCCTACGCACGCTACCGTGCAGCCCACCCTTGCCATTGATCGCCAGTACCGTGCTCTCTATGGGCCACTCTAGATCTTCCACTGTACGATTTCTTTTGACGGCTTGCTGCGGTTCTGATTTCCGTGTGTTATGGTGTATTGTCGAGTCTTGACCACTTCGGCTGTATTTCTAGCTGGCACGTCCTATGTAGAGTCCCTTCAGCGTACTTAGATGTATTCTTCTCTGCAAAAGCTATAGCAACATTCCTATAATACTTTACTAGCTGAAAGCTATAGCAACATTCCTATAATACTTTACTAGCTGTATCACTACCAGTCCTGTCTTCGTAAAAGGCGGGCAATCAACTCACCAGGAGAAGACCGGAGACGGCCGTAGCAATGGTATGCACATCCCGTACGCGTTGCTCATCTCATTCTATACAGAGGGGCCGAGGTCTCCGTCAGACAAGTTTTGATGCCATGTAATTGACATGAGGGTACGATTCGAGGTGGGTACAGTCTATTCTAGTAGTTCATGGAGGTACGTAGTGTCTGGCATATGAAAACGTGAAGGTCTTGAAACACTGATTACTCACACCCGGCCTACACCATCGTACATCTCGCTGCAGCATTGTGTACAGGGCGCACGGGCCAGTGGGATAGCGAAGGGTCCGGCGCGAGTATATGGTAAGAGCCAAACGCCTCAGACCGGCGCAGTAAGCCCGATGAACTCGCGTAACGCCTCCCTCTTCGCGTTGGTGTCGCCCTTGATGGGTAGGTTGTACCCTTTCAGCAGCGCTTCGTAGCGCTCCTCTGCAAGACATATCAGCGCCTCACAGCCGGACACGCGAGGGAGACACGCACTCGTAAGATGCTCGAACTCGCCCTTCGTGTTGGGGAAGTTGGGAGGAGTCTTCCCATTCGCCATCACCGGGGCCTTGATCGGGTGCTTGTTCACCGTCACTGTGGCATTGTGCAGCCGGGCGTACAACCGCGCTTGGCTATTACAGGAAGCATTTGTCGTGAGCAAAACAGCAACCACGCATCACAATGCGCGCCCTGCGGGCCAAGAAGAGAGCAGCGACGCACTCAAGCTTGATAGTGTCGATGACGCCCTCGACCTTCTTCTGCAGCTCCTCGATCGCCATCTCCGACGCCGTCTTGAACTCCGGCTCTCCGCCCTCGCCATCACGCACCGCCAGCACTTCCTCAACGTCCTTCTCCCCTCTGACGCGCGCACCGCCCACCTGCAACTGCGCAAGCTTCTCCTGGATCGCCTGCAGCTGCGCGCCCATCGCCTCCTGCGTACGCTGCACAATATCTAGCCGCGCCGAGAGCGCAGCCACCTCCGCGCTCAGACTCGCGTCCCCCTCACCTCCGACGTCCTCAATGCGCGGCCGCCCGCTACCCGACGCAGAGGGAATAGGTACCTCGACCGTTGCGAGCGCGCGCGACGCTGCTGCGATCTGGTCCGCGATGGCGCCAAAGGACGCGGAGAGGCGGTGCGTCCACAGCGCGTCAGCTTGGCCCGCGCCTACACCGACACCTGTGTAGCTGGCACGGTCGAGGGGATGTAATGGGAGTACGCCAGAACGAAGTGCGAGAGGGGTCTGCACGTTAGGCGTGGGCGCATTCGGGTCGAAGGATGCGGAGAAGGGCGAATGCGGGGTATTGTCGTTCGGACTCGTGGACATGGCTGAGGTCGTGCTGTCGGTAGAGAGTGACAAGGGCACAGCAGGAGTATGCGGGTGGTTCACGAGCGTGGAGCTAGACGAGTTCGGTTCCGTCGCGGGGGTCTGAGGGGCGGTCGATTGCGGGGTAGCGTCGGACATATGGTCAGGGTCGATCCTCTTTGACGCGTCTTCTGCAGTGCGCAGGCTTAGCGAGAACCGCGAGATTGGTATGGGCGATGGCAACGATGAAGGCGCGGACGTAGGTGTGGCACCATCACCACCTCCGTGGTTCGAAGTCCGTAATATATGCTGCTCGCGCCGACGTAGACGCTCCCCTGCCCGGCCTCCTCCCGGTTCTCATGGCCCCCCCTCCGTGGGTGCGAGGAGACGTGTGCGGACCTCGCCACTTGACAGGGCGAGAAAATCCCGGACGGGTTGCCCCGGTGGGGGCGGGGCGGTGGGAACTGCCCGTGTAGGTGCCGAGCGCCGATGAGAGCGGAAGCGTTTCGGAGAGTGTGCGCCTATTCCAAGCTTAGGGCCGTCCAGCTATAAAACAGTCCGGGATCGCGCAATGGGTTGAAGAGTACGATCTCAGTCGAGCTGCATGCAGAAAGGAATTGTACGGTGTAAGTTGTGGACGTACTGGTCAACACATCTGTCATGCACGTCTGCCACAGCTCCATCATTGTGAATGAAAAATGAAACTCACATCGGCAATCGCGTCAGCAGAGCCCGCACCCGCGAGACGCGCGAGAGGGCGAAAAAGTACGTGTCCACGGTAAAGTTCCCTCCCCTGGATCTCTCATTTGCGACATCAGAGCCCAGGGCCACCGCGTGCGATCTGCACGATATGACGGCAGCGAACTTCACATTCGTCGAGAAGTGACGAGCGCGCGAAGTGGTCGTGTCTTGAGCAATCGGGGCCGAGGGATTGTCATGGCCGGCCGCCGTCTCGGGAGCGTGTGTGCGGATGGAGGAGGCAGTACTGCGAGGGAGAATAGCATGGGCGCGAGCCTCTGTGGATCGCTCTAGGGGCCGCCTGGATGGCTGGGAGACTGAGCCGAGGTTCGCTAGACATCCAACGTTCACTTCCGACAGGACGAAGAGAAGGAAAGTGGAGAATCGGTGGGCGTCATTCGGCGAAACAGTGTGAGAATGGAGACGATATTGTGCCGATGGGAGGACGGTGTCGCAGTGTGCTTGAGCGAGTTGTGTCAGCGTCCACTAGCAGCGGCGCTGTGAGAGAGGGCAGCGGAAGCGTGCTCAGTCAAGCTCCCGGGGAAGAAATGACTTTCCTTCATGTCAGGAGAGATCCTGCCTCTCAGGTTGTGTCGCGTTTGGCACACATCAGGACTCTAACGCAAGAATTCCGGAAGCTACACTGGCCTATACATCGCCGTTGTAGCATCTCAAAGAAGAATGAGATAACATTGAACTCAACATGATTGAAAACGTCCGCACGATTCATTGAATTGTCCCCGTGCGAAGCCAAAATCTAGTCGAACGTGACAGCACCGCGGCGCTGTTCCAGGAGATCTTCGAAGAAGCTAGATGTTTGAGCTGAACGTCTCTAGTGCACATACCGCCACTTCTTGTACGAATAGCTCTGTCATTAGTGCAGTTCGAAGCCGGAGTCAAATTGCGAAGAAACAATAACGTGGACGTGGTCTCGGGGAGAGACGCGACGAGTAAGGAAGCGCCCGTGCAGGCCACATAGAGCGCCGCCAGACGCCCGGTCCGGATTCCGCGAACGACTTGGAATCGTCGCGAACGGTCGCGGAGAACCTCTCCTTTCGCTCGTCCACTCGCCCGTATATCAAGCGGAATGGAGGCAGGATGAGCGCAACACCGACCACCATCCCCAAGCAACATCTGTCATCTCGTCTATTGTGTATCTCGCCGATTGCGCCATGAGCGGTCTCGAGAACGAGGAGGTCAAGACTACGCAGACCGGCGCACCTCTAGCGCTGCCCCCTCCGCCCTCGGATGAGGAGGCTGAGAAGATCACGATCAACGGGAACCAGACTTTCAAGTTTGACAAGCTCGGCCCCGTAGTCGTAAACAGCGACGGGGTAAGCAACCACACGATCTGCCTGAGTGCATCAGGAGGCCTGACTGACACGCCCTCCCTACAGACGCTCTCCCGGATCGCCAACTGGGAGAACATGGCTCCGATTGAGAAGGAACGGACGCTCAGAATCCTCGTCGCGAGGAATCAGTAAGCGAATCATTTGCTCCAGCATGTCCGCGATACACGCTGCTTACATCGGTTCTGCAGAGTCCGCCTCGCCAACCAAGAGAAGCAGCAGGGTGCTTCCGGCGACCAAGACAAACTATCGATATCCCAGAACGCCTGATGACTGTAAATTCGTACAAGGACTCTGCATGTAGTGTACATTACCGCAGTGTATCATATCTCATAAGCTGACTTACCGAACTAACGAGGTCGTCACGAACCTTGCACTCACGCATAACGGTCAGTTGTGATGGGCAGGTCTTAGCCAACCCGTCAAAAGCCCTCAGACCATCCATTCTTGGTAGCTGCAAGTCGCGTGTTCAGCAATGTGTCACCGTGGGGCCGCATCAAGTCTACTCACCAAGCTCGACGTCGACCTGAACGAGGCCCGATACGCTCGGAACCCTCTGTGAGATCTGCTTCGTCCACCAGCTTACATGGTCCTGCCCCGCATCCTCCAACCGGAAATGCAATCGCTGAAGACAAGGCAAGCGCTCTCGCAGGGGTCCAAAGCGGTCCTCGGCGCCCACCAGAACGTCGAGGAAGTGCGAGCGGCTGCCCGTCGACATGCCCGATACGCATAGAGATATTGAGTGCACCATAGGAGCGGAGGGGAGGTGCTTGACGAGGTATAGCAGGAGGACGCGGTCTTGGATGACGTCTTCGGGATGTGCAGGGACCATGACCGCCGAGAGCCGCAGAGAGAGCTCGATAGAGCGTAGGCTCTTCAAGCCGCGGATGTAGCACGATATGTTCTCTGCGATCACGCAGACCGTTAGCAACGTGTGTATGCGAGAGATGAAGGACATACCAAGAATGAGGGGAAGTCTCGGGCCCTGCGGATGAAGGGAGAGGGTCGTCACTGCCGAGCCAAACGCACCCTGCGGGGGAAACTGGAGCAGACCCGCCTTATCCTGTTCACACAAAAGATGCTGCAGCCATCGTCAGAGGGGTCATTCATACTATGGGAAGCGCGTACCCCGACGTCCAGCCTGGACAACTCGCGACACGCCCACGGCTTGCGCACCATCGCAAGCCTCCTCGACTCTCCCTCCGACAGCGCACGGCGAATGAACATCTTCCGATGGACGATCAGCGTCTTCAGATTCCGGAGCGACCATACCAGCCGGAAGAAGTCCGTCGCAGTGTCGAAGCTAGCGAACCACAACCACAGAGTCGTCAGCGACCGGAACCGCGCGACCACTGTGTTGTATGCAAACGGAGAGGCGAGCCAATTGACGCGCTTGAACCAGAGCGAACGCAAATTCGGCAGGACGCGCGTGAGCTCCCAGAGGAAGAAGGACGTGCAGCCCCACTCGCAGCCCGGCCTGTCCGGGTAGATCTCGAGTTCGACGATGAGCTCTCCGACGTATGGGTCGTCTTTGATGAGGTCCAGGAGGCGGCGCGCCTGCCCCTCGTTCCGAATCATGGTGGAGTACCAGAGGTTGTACCGCGCGCGAGGGCGCCATGAGCGACAGACGGAGGCGCACGAGCGGAGCGTGGTTGGGTACCAGTAGTCGTCGCCGATTGGAACGAAAATGTGATCGAAGATGCGTTCCCAAAGCAGGAGCGGGAAGCGGTACCACGGGTTCCAATAGTGGCGTCGGGGGTTGGCCCACTTCCATCTCTGCATGAACTCAGCAAAGGACGTAGTGGTGGGGCTCGAGGACGGCATCCTGAGGTTGGATCTCTGAGAAACTGCATTGAGCAGGTAGAAGGTCGGCAGAGTGAGGCATATATGAGGGGAGCGTCCGGCGTATCACCATCACAAGCTCGCAATTGACCCAAGAGGTCTGCATGTGCATGCATCAAATATTGCAAGCACAGGACGCACTGCAGCCACTTTGCCACGGCGACTATTCGATCCTTGGATTTAGAAGCTTGCGTATAAGCTCGCATCGCCCTCAGTTCGGGCATCAGAAAACGTGTTAGCGGAGCAAGGCACTTCGTGAATACAACACTTACCATTCTAGGTACCAAACCACCGATAAAGCATAGATGTGCTCCCCGCACCTGCAGATGCGCCATCGATGACTCGTTCCGTTTGCTCCGGTGAGCAGCACCTGATACTCAGAGAAGGAGTTGGCGCGCCACAGAGGCATGCCTCAAGGCGTGAACGTGTCCCGCGAGGGCACAGGGCTCCCCCGAAGTTGCCGTTACCGTAAATGCCTCCTCGTATGTTCCTGTCTTAGTATCTTCGCAATGCGATCACGTTGGGAGTGGGCTCCAATATCATGTCGGCGTTTCCTTTGTGGCGCTGTCTATCAATGAGGGCACGCGGCGGGTCGGCGGGGCACACATCGTGCGGGCGATGAATGATGCTACTCCGTCCCAACTCAGGCACGAAGATCGTCGTCGCCAATTGGGACGGTAAAGGCAGAAGCCAAACGGAACAGACAGTGACTCGGAGCGGTAGTGCCGGTCGCCGTAGCCCAGCCGTCCGTTCGTCGTCGCAGTCGCGGGACTCTGCGCTTCTGATATGTCAGTGAACGCATTCGAAAATATGCACCGCGGTGACTTACTTCTACGCTATGTACTTAGATCAAAATGCTTGAACACTCGCATACTTCTGAAGATCCTAATGTCATCATTCCGGTCCAGTTGAGCGACCGACTCAGCACCGTGTTGGGCAGCGGTGGGCGCACGAGAACGAATGTGGATATCAGGACCGTTCTCGTCCAATGGCAATTATGGCATGCCTGTGGCATGTTTGTTAAATAAGCTGTAGTTCCACTCCTGCGCAATGCTGGGGTGAAGAAGGAGGACTGAGGGGATATCTACCATGGCACCGAGGTTCGACAGAGGTGGACGAGTGACTCGTCGAGTCGACTCCAGCGTCGCGTCTCTTTCTTCCTCTCCGCGCCGTTCGGCCAATGCCGACCCGCGATGACAGTTCCCAAAAAGGCAGGTCTACCAAACACCTTGAACGTCCTCTCAGAGTGAAACCGGCACCAACTTGCCGCACACGCTCTTCCTAGTCGAACCAGGGCCCAAATAGTATACAGTGTTACCTTTGAGCCTTACGAAGATGTTGGGTGGTCCGTGTCCGGAGACACAACTCCACCGCAGCCATCGTGGAGTGGACACAGGAAACACGCGCCCGGCCGCTCATAGGCCAAGTATAAAAGGGACAAGCGTGTCTGTTATGTACGTCACCACGACGAAACCCGCCCCTCGCGCAAAAGCTCAATGATAAGCCGAAACAAAAAAAGTACCCTTTATGCACTCCACAACACCAGTAGGGTTGGAACCTACGATCCCAGAGGGAAACAGATAGACATTTTGGACTGTGGTCTCTTATTCTGGTTTGTCGCCTTAACCGCCCAGCTTGATAAGTGTGCCGACTTGAACGATGGGTACAATGCCTGCCGAACGTGCATGGCGGCTTTCGGCGAGAGTAGCAAGACCGCTGAGGAGTCGGTGAGGGACTACTCAGGGTGGGGAACAGAGTAGTAAAAACAAATGGTACAATATGTGTATGCGACGACAAGCGAGACAGGGAGAGAGAGCGTGCGACAACTAGGCTTGTCGGTATGGCGAGAGAGACAGAGCGAGGTAAGGAGAGAACGAGGAAGATAGGGAGAGAGCGACGAGTCCGGGACGAGTGCGGCAAGATAGTGTAAAGAATAAGGTAGTGCGTAGATGCCTCAGAGAGAAAGAAACGAGAGCAAAGAACGAAAGAAAGCAGTAGACTTCGAACACAACACAACAGGACAGCACGGCCTACGACGAGCAGAGCTACCCTAAAGAGCCCCTTCCACCAGGCCCGCCCCACACCCACACCCCGCGCTCGTCTTCCATCCCTCCCCCTCCTGCCCCTTCTCCCCCATCTCCCCCTACCACTCCACCCCCGGGAACACCCCGCCCCCCGCCCCCCCTCCTCCACTCCCGCGCCTCACTAACCATCCTCGTATACCGCCTCCCCCCAACGCTCCCGTCCCTGCTCGCCCTCAGGCTCTCGGCGGCGCTTCCCCCCATCGCCGGCGCCAGCCCGCCCGCACTCCCCCTCCCGCTCTCCCTCGCGCCTACGCCACTAGAATGGGCGGGCTCCTCCGTGGAATACGCGCTCCCGAGCCTGGGGCGGGACGGGCGCGGGGGGAGCGCGAGGTTCACGCTCGGGGAGCTCGCCCATGCGGACCCGGAGGCGGAGGCGGAGGCGGCGGAGAGCGAGCCGTACGGACTCGCGTTCGCGTTCGCGTTCTGGTGCGAGTGGAGGTTGTGCTGGGAGTGGTCAGGAGGGTGGGACGAGGACGAGTAGGACGCGAAGCGCAGGGGTGAGAGCGCGCGGTCCGGCGGGGAGGGGTATTCCGGCGGGTCCTCCTCTTCCTCTTCGTCTGCGTGCCCCTCGAGATCCTTCTTGTCTTGGTCCTGGTTGCGGGCAGACAAAGGAACCTCGACGATGACGAACTCCCCCTCCTCCACGTCCCTCCCCTCCCTCCCCTCTCCATCCTCCCCACCCACTCGCGTCCCCACCGCCGGCGGCCGCACACCCTCAACACACAACGGGTCCACCGGCCTCGCATACACCTTCGCCGCCGCCGCTGCGACCATACTCCCCGCCGCACCCGACAACGGCAACAGCGGCACAGACGACCCCGACCCCGACCCCGAACCGGGGGACGCGGCGGTCGCAGAGGACGAAGCGGACGTGAACGACTGGAAGCGCCCTCCACTCGCCTGCACATGCGCGGGCGCGTGGGGGTGGGGGTGAGGCGGGACGAACGAGAGCGACAACGTGGGCAGCGCAACGCCCACCGCCGTCTCGAGCGCGCCGTACTGCGGACACACGTCCGGGTGGCTCAGGCGCGGCCTCATCAGTCCCGCGTCTCCGTTTCCGTTCCCGTTTCCGTGCGCCGTCATGATGCCGTCGTACGCGAGGGAAGTCGGGGAAGAGAGGGGGAAACGCGCGAGCGACGCGGGGAAGGGGAAGGACTCGGGCGGGAAGGGCGGGAAGGAGGAGAGCGACGGCGACAGCGGGAGCGGGAGCGGGGGGTGTTTCTGCTCTCGCTCGCGGCTGGAGGTGAACGCGGGGAGGAAGGAGGGGCGGCTGTGTGTGTGACGGTGGGTGTGGGTGCGCGTGCGGGAGGTGTGTCGGGAGGTGTGCGAGGGGTGGGAGGGGTGGAGGGCGGTGCGCGCGTTGAGCCTGTGTGGAGGGGTGAGGTTAGTGAGAGTGGGATGGGAGGGAAGGGAGAGGGAGGGGGAGGACGCACATCGCCATGTATGAGTTGATGTACACTGAAGGCGCAACTGATCAGTCCAGGATGGGCATGAGAGAGAATGAAAGAGGACGTACGCTTGATGACGAGGAACTCGATCGCGATCGGGATGAACGTCGTCGGATACGCGACCATCTGCCCCGAACCAGCGTCAGCGCATATCCGTGCGTTTCTTCGTCTGTAAGCGCACCATAGATATCGCGAACAGCGAACACAAACTGCATGCAGTCAGCGATGGATGTCATGTAGCTAGACTCGCAGCAGGACACAGCGCACCTAGTGATAATCCCCGTATTCAACGTATACACCATGAGCGTCTTGATCGGCCCGTTCATCCTGTCCCCCTCCCCCTCGTCAGCATTCATCCCCACCTTGCCTCCCTCGCCTCTTGTATCCGAGACGCAAAGGAAGAGAACAAGAGCACTCACGCGCCAGACTGCGGCCGACACCGCGCCAGAAAATAACACAGCGAGCCGGCGATGACCGCGTCGACGACCGTCGACGCCGCGAGCGGCACGTACGTCGCCCACTGTTCCCATGATGTTCACCCCCGGCACGTCGTCACGTCGCGTCATAGTCCGAGTATTCGTTCGCAGGTCGGAGTTGAGCGAGAGGAGCCGGGAGGGATGGAAGCGAGAAATCAAGCGGATCGTTAGAAGAACACCCACGGAACACTCAAGGAAGAGAAGAGCGAAGAGGACAGGACAGGACGTACCGGCGCATGGCTCAGCTCCGCATACGTGCTGAGCTTGAACCTACATACATACACACGCACGCACGCACGCACGCACGGAATGGAAGGTGTCAGCGGAAGAGGGATGAAGGAAGGAGGAGGGAGGGGATCGGCTTACGCCTCGAAGCACATCGCTGCGATGCATGTAGAGTTAGTGTTGATGAGGGTAGGGAGGGGAGAAGGGGGGAGGAGGAGGGGAGGGGAGGGGACTGACCTATGGCGATTCCTATTCCGCGCGAGCGGGGACAATGGAGTCGTCAGAACCTGCTTCGTATACGCTGAAGTGAGAGGAGAGAGACGCATACCATATCCAACAACAACCAACGCACTCTACATCCCACCACAAATCATCAGCCTCCCATCCACACACACGCCACACCACAAGACGGGAAGGAAGGGACTCACGACGAGCCACGGCACGACGCGGCGCATGACCCAGCGCGTCGCGCTCGCGTGCGGCGCGCGCTTCTGGCGGCTCCAGCGGCGCGCCTCCTTCCCGAACGGCTCGACGTGGTCGTCGATCGCCAGTACTACCGCGGAGGTGCAGACGGTGGTGAGTGTGTGAGTGAGCGGGGAGGGGGGAGGGAGGGAGAAGGGGGGGACGTACGGGTCCAGAGGCGTGATGTGTATAATCTGCGTGGGAGGCGTCAGAGGGAACAAGGAAGGGAGAAGAGGAGGAGAGCGTACGTGTGCACTGAGCAGACTACGAGAGCCTATTCGAGAGTCAGCTTGCTCTTAGCACTGCTATGTATGGCGGAGGACGTACGTCGACTACGGTGCGTAACTATATGCGACCTCAGCACCATGAAGTAGGAATGCGAGAATGTATGCGCACCTTGAAGCTCCAAACGATATCGGAAAGAGTGTCGGGCCTGTCGTAGTTAGTGACAAGATAGTAGTAGACCAAGTGCGCGCACAGCGCGAGGTGCAGCGCGTCCAGGAACCTATATCCAGACGTTTTCGTATGAGATACACGGCGAATGCGAGATAAGCGGGAGCGACGCACCAGAGCCAGCATACGGCGAGCTTCCTCCACGCCCTGTCGGACGCGTACTGCTGGAAGTAGACAAACGTCTGGAGCATCGTCACCCCGAACAGCCTTCAAGTCAAATGCGCGTATGTCATCGTCAGGCCCGCGTTGATGATCAGGCAGGGGGGAAGGGCGGGTACGTACACGGCGGACAAGAGGACGCCGACGAAGAGCGCGCCGTATGTGGGGTTAAGGTTGGACATGCCTCACACAGGCACCGGGTCGCTCTCCAAGTCGCCTGTGGGAGGGCGTGGAGGAAGGAGCGGGAGAGTGCGCGCGTCGGACGAGGAGGGAGGGGGGAGAAGGAAAGAGAGAGGAGGGCGGGAGGGGCGTGGAGGACATGGGGGGAGGGGGGGACGTGGCGGGGAACGGGGGAGGGTGGCGGGACGTTGGATGGGCTGAGGACGACGGGCCGTGGGGCAGAATGGCATCCTCCCATCCCTACACGGCCAAAATTGCGCGTGCGTCGCTTCCAGCTGACACCCGCCCCTACTCCCCTCGACCTCTTCGCCTCGCCCCTCCGTACGTCCCCCTTCCGGAACCCGCCCTGTCTCTCCGCCCGCCACGGACTTGCCTGCCTTCTCCGCCGCTCCTTCTTTCTGGCGTGCCTTTCTGCTCGTCATCGACACATCCCTTGCTCTCCAGTGAGACCGACCACGACGATACATACAAGGTATTGGCATACTCGACTACGATGATGAACGCGCGGAAGAACCAAAGAACACGAACTGGCAGGAATGACAAGTGTTAAATTGTGGCTGTGTCGCAGAACAAACCTAGTATAATTACCTAGCGTGCATCCCGGCTTCTCTCTTTGGCAGCCTTCCCTCATGTCCCCCTCCAGCGCGGCGTGCGCTGAGAAGCACAGAAGCACGCCGGGCACGCCCTTTGCCTTCTCCGACAGCCCCTTGTCCGACAAGGTCGAGCGGATTCGCGCCTGTCCTGCTTATCGTTCCGTGCTTTTCGTACCGCGGGCGACCAGCTACAACTTGAAGCACACAGCACGCCTACGGCCAGAAGCGCAGGTTCGAAGCGCGTCAGTCATTCATGCCACACACGGGGGCGCTACGACAGCTGGCATACTGTACACGCCTACGTGTAAGCCTGTCTCGTCTACTTTGTATGCCGTGTCTTATACATGACGATCTTGCCCCGTCTCTCGTTGCCCCGAGTAAGTCCATTCCACTCAATCTCCTCCCAGACATATCCATTTACCAGTCTATATGACAGGCGTCTCATTTCTTCTTACTGTCCACGCCATCATGTCACCGACCGAGGACCCACTCACTGGCACCTGCCAACCACGTCCCGCGTAGGTTTGCTCGCCAGCTCAGACACCTATGTAGCGCGGGCTCCGGCCCATGCATATACGCCGGAGAGGTTCTGAGCGATGCTCGGCGGTGTTTGTGCGATAGTAGTACACGGTGACACACTCGTAAAGTCGGGAGGCGCGAATCAGCGCTCGGGCTCGCCGGCCTCGGAGTACGGACCTCGACTCCTCCTCGCCACTCACCTACGCGAGATTCAGCGCAACTCAGGGACAAATGTTACCCGCAATTCTCGAAGCCGTCATACAGCCGCGCACTCCTCTCGCTGGCAGTGGTATGAGCTCGATCCGGAGCAGTTGTACATGTCCGAGATATCCCTCCCGCCTGGTTTGCAGCCGTGCCACTTTAATCTCCAATGACTATAAATTCGCGCATCGACTCCATGACACTATAGCCAAGTGGTTAAGGCGACAGATTAGAACCCCTTCTGCGATCTGTTTCCCTCTGGGAGCGTAGGTTCGAACCCTACTGGTGTCGTGTCTGTTGCTCGTCGTAGATGTTTTTGATCTTTCTTCGGGGATCCCTGCAGTTCCGACCGGGGGCGCGTCGCCCGCCCGCGCTGGGAGTACGCGTGCACGTGTGCGGTGGGATGTGCAGACGGCGACGGGCCACGGCGAGGATGATGATGGTGGCGAGTAGCGAAGGGAGGCGGGTGGGATTGGATGTGCGTCGGTGAGGGGTACGCGGACGCGCGGGAGGGAGTATCACTCGAGGGACCACTATATGATGCGCTCCCGGTCGGTCGCGGACGCCTGCAGCTAGCCACCAGTGAAGCTGGCAACGCCCGCACGCCTGAACGCCGAACGCTCCTTGAGTCAGGCAAGATCTGAAGAGAAACGAAACCGCACGTCTATTAGGTGGATATACACTTCAAATCTGTCTGTCTAAGTTCTACGTGGGTATCAAAGAGCGGTCGACCCCTCAGCGGTCACTCCTACGCCCCACTCCAACGGAACGGATCCTCTAAGCCAGGGTGCTCGTCACGGTGATGGTGCTGGTGGGGACCTTCAGCTCGGACGCGGGCGCGCTCACGGGGACGGAGACGGGGACGGAGGCCTGCGGGACGGCGGAGGAGAGTGCGGGCGCCTGAGGAGCTTGGGACGGGACGGCGGACGTCGCTGGTGCGGGAGGGATGGACGAGGAGGGGACCTTCTCGAGGACGGAGGACGAGGCTGGGAGTTCCGCCTCAACAGACGACACAGGCGCAGACGCAGACGCAGAAGCGACCTTCGCCTCAACAGAAGACGACGGCACCGCCCGAACAGCCGACACCGACGGCACGACAGTGCTAGCAACAGCCTCCGACGGCACAGCGACGACGCGCGACTGCGTAGTGACGGCCGCAGGAGCGGGGACGGTCTGCGAGAGGACGCTCGTCGCGTCCACCGCGCTGCGCGGGACGACGACGCTCGCCGATGGGACAGCGGGGACAGTGGTGACGGAGGCGACGGAAGCGAGCGAGGTGACGGACTCCGCCTCGGCAGCGGCGGCGGCGCTCGCAGTGCTCGCAGGCACAGCGGAAATCGTCGTCGAGAGGTCGCGCGCAGCGATCGAACTGGCGCTCGCGCTGGCGTTCTCGACAGCCTTGACGACCGAGCTGACAGACGCAGGCGCCTCAGACGCGCACGCAGCGGCGTGAGCCTCCTCCGCAGCGGAGGTCACGGAGGGCGCGGCGGACGGGGTGCCAAGCTGGCGCGCGACGACCGATCCGGAGACGCTGGCGGGCGCGGGTGCGGCGGGGAGGACGACGCCTGCAACGCCGGCGATGGGGCCGCTCGAGGCGACGGCGTCGCGCGGGATGACGCTCGCGGAGGGGACGGCGGAGGTGGCAAAGGCGGCGACGGAGGCGGGGGTGCCGGTGATGCTGGGCACGGACGCGACGGAGGTCGTGTCGAGCGGGGCGGCGAGAGCTACAATTAGACAGGTCAGTCAGGCAAGGCCGATGTGAGGATGAGGGAAACAGGAGGCGCGTACCGCGGCTCGCGGCGAGCGCGGCGAGGACGAAGTTGAGGAGGTGCATCATCTTGGTGTTGGTCGTGGGTAGGCGAGTGGCAAAGACAGAAGAGGATTAGGTGGAGGTGGGTATGTAGAGCGAGACTCGGACGAAAGAGGAGAGAAGAGAGAAGAAAAGGACGGGCGGCGGTGCGGTCTCCTCGTCGTCGCCCCCGCACCTCTCTTATACCTCTCGCGCGGGGACCCTCTCACAGCAGTCAAGTTGTGACGAGCCCCCGTCCCTCATCTGCCCGACTCCCGCTCCCCACCTACGACGCTTCTGAAGACGCCGCGTCGCCCAGCCGGGGCCTTCTCGCGCAGCCGCAACGGTTGACGCGTTGGCGCGTCGGCGGGGTGGAGCTCGTCGCCCTACGCGCGCTCGCGTGGCTGCCTTGCGCACCCTCAAACACGGTGCTCGCGGTTCGCGCTGAGCTGGCGGACGGCGAGAGGCTCGCGATGGGGCGGGCGTGGCGAATGGCTCGTTTTGGGGGACTTTGCGAGTGCGGGGTGCGGAGGAGGCTCGACAGCCGGATGGGGTGACTTCTCGTTGCAGCCCATATCTTCGTGGCGCCCTGTCTATGCAAAGCGCGAGGCTTATGAGCGCAACGTTCACCTGCACTTCAGTAAGTGGGATAGAGCTGGTGAAAGCATGAAGTTCAGTACCAGACGGCGATGTTGCTTCATTTACCGCAGGTACGTCGAGCTATGTGGTCACCGTAACTGTCCTCTCAGAGAAGTGTGCTTTATATCTATCTGAAGTCCGTTTATACGCCGTCTCGAGCGTATGCCGATAGGAATTGGCCATCGTGCTGTCCCAGCGGAGCTGTGGTGAGCGTAGCGGACGAGTTGCGAACGAGCGTCTATGGACGCCACCCCGCCTTTGCCTGCCTTTTCGGGCATTGCGCCTTTCGGCACATGCCGGCAGCTCTTGCGCTCGACTTGCGTTCGGGTCCTGGAATATCTGACCAAAATCATGGATCTGGACGTCGCGTCTCTGTGCTTTCTCTCTCGGGTTCTAGCTGAAGTTGCTCATTGTGTCTCTCCGCAAAGTCAGGCTACCACTGGGTTGTTTCTTTCGGGACGCCGTCTACGCTCCTGCCGCTACCGTGACTGCGAGTGGGGCTTTCTTGACCAACTGCGTGCGCCACTTACGGTCTACGAGCTCGGCCTCCAAGAAAGTCTGCGATAACGTCGTACCCTCCGGCCAATGTCCTGCGCCGTTGGGGTGTAGCTTGTCGGTCTGATTTCTATGGTGGCAAGCCACGGTCAGGATCAAGCACGAAATCCGTGGGCCGAGAGTCCCTGCACTGCCAAGTCGCTATTTCATCTGAAATCATCAGCGTCGACCTGGAACGTATGTGCGGTCGCAAGTGTGAATGGAGCGCTTGTCTCAAATGCTGCGCACTTGAATGTATGTGCTACATGGCAACCCCGATCTGCCGTCCGCCCGTAGTACTCCACGTCGTGGAAAAGCGTGTTCACCGGAGCTGTATGACACTGACCCGAGTCTGTTCAGTTTGCCTGACCACACGAAGCACCTCCAAGGAAGCCCGACGCAGGACGTACCGCGGTCATATCGCCGAGTGTCGGCGATTGTGGGAGGCAGAGGGAACCAGGCGCCAGCACCCGATCGTCGCCCGGGGTGTCTGCGCGTCCATAGACGGCCGTATATGAGGCTGGTCATTCTGTTCTCTCTTCAAGCGACGTCAAGTGCTTGGAAACAGACTGCACCGCAGGTCGAGGCTGCGTGCGGAGATACCCCGGTGAGTCGGAGATCGTCGTCTTCTTCAGAGTACAATGCTCTCATACGGTCATGAAGGCGCTCGCATTCTTCTTGGGAGTCTGAACCCTCTTGCCCATGCGCCCGCGAGAGACCGACCCATCGCGTGGCAAAGGCAGTGACGCAGTGCATACCACGACCGCCCATCCCCGCAGTCACTGGTCTCGCCGTGCGGTCGAGTTTCCCCCTATGCGAATCCAAGCAAACTTTGAGCGCGTCCTGTGCATGCGTGCCGTCATGCCGAGTCTTGGACTGCCAATGAGCGAGGAGTAGGTGCAGCGTTACCCATAGCGCTTCCGTTATGCTGCGCCAAGCCGCTGCAATGCAGGGCCTACGACGCGGGCTTTCCAAGCCGCGTCACTATCCTGGAGGGTGCTGCTGCGGGCCGCGGGCAGGTGAATGCGTGGTAAGTTTGGCTTCTAGCGCCACCTGCAGTTGATGTCCTCTCCGCACAGTGTTTGGTTCTTTTTCGCGCGGCAGAGCGCTGGGATGAGGACTCAAGTATAAAACGACGACGGGTACCTCGTGGTGCAGCTCCCCAGTAGGCCCCTTTCTCTTCCATTCCTTCTTCTCTTCCTGGCCTACCAGCGTACCGACCTCCTCACTTCCTACGACCGGCCTCATGATGCGTACCAGTATGCTTAGCTTTGTGCTCGCCGCACTTCTCGCGTCCGGTGGTATGTCGTTCCTTCAGTGCCACATTGTTTCGACACCGCTCATCGTTCTCGCAGGTAACGCTGTCCCGCTTGAGGCCAGGTATGAGACTACGACGACCGAGGCCGCCTCGGGCGTCGTCTCGAGCGTGGTTTCGTCGACTCCGGTTGGCGCTACCACGACTGTCGTCGCCATCCCGACTACTTACACAGCCGTAGTCTCTTCCGGAGTCGAGCCCTCAGGCGGTGCGACTACGACTGCCATAGCCTCTTCTGTCGAACCCTCAGGCGGTGCGACCACGACTGCCATAGTCTCTTCTGTAGTCGAGTCCTCAGGCGGTGCGACCACGACTGCCATAGCCTCTTCCGTCGTATCCTCAGGCGGTGCGACCACGACTGCCATAGTCTCTTCCGTCCTATCGTCGCCCGAGGGTGCCACCAGCACGACTGTCGCCATTCCCACCACCATCACTATCACATTCTCCTCCATCCTCGACACGACTGGCTTCCTGACCACAACCACGGCCGCCCTCCCGACTACCACCACCGCGGTACTCTCTTCGGTCCTAGAGTCTTCTGGTGGCGCGACCTCCGTGGTGTCGTCCGCCCCCAGTAGCGAGCCGGTCACCTCCGTCCTCAGCTGCTTCCCAGTCACCTCCCCGGTGACGATCACGTACCCCATCTCGAGCGGCATCAGCATCGCGACGGGTACCATCCCGAGAACCGTCGCGTATCCCTCTGCCCCCACGAGCGTTGTCGTATCCTCCGAAGCGGCGGTCTCCAGCAGCGTGCTCAGCTCCATCGCGTCCAGCGAGCCCGTCTCCTCCGCTGTCAGCTCGGTGTTCACGTCCGTCCCCGTCGCGTCCAGCGTGGCCGTGTCGAGCATCCTCAGCTTCACGTCCGGCAGCGGGAGCGAGCCCGCGACGTCCGTCATCTCCGTAGCCCCGTCCAGCTCCGCGCTCTCGTCCACCGGCATCTTCACCAGCGTCGTCAGCACCGTCACCGTTACAGGCGTCCCGGAGCCCATCACCTCGTACTACAGCTGCGTCCCCGTCGGCGCGCCGACCACCACCGGCGTGTCGTCCAGCGTACTCACGTCGATCCCGGTGTATGAGCCGTCGGGCTCGGCCGTCCCCTCGTCTGCGCCGGTGTCGTCCGTGTTCGCCACCTCGGTGGCGCCGTCGTCGGTGCTTTCGTCAGTCTTTACCTCCATTGCGCCGTCGTCGTCGGTGCTCTCGTCCGTGTTCACCTCCGTCGCGCCGTCTTCGTCGCCTGTCGTCATCTCCGTCGCGTCGTCTTCGTCGCCTGTCGTCACCTCCGTCGCGGCGCCCTCGTCGTCGCCGGTGTCGTCCGTCTTCGCGTCTGTCGCCCCGTCGACTGTGTTGACGGGTTCGTCTGCGCCGTCATCTGTCCCCGTCAGCGTGATCTCGAGCGCGATCGGCGCGACTACCACCGCGTTCTGAGCGGCGGGACGGCAGCGGCCTGGCGGTCACACTCCTGCACTATCGATTTCAGGACTCCTCGATGTTCTTCGTACCGTAGAGATGCGGACGGGTCGCACGACAATCAACAGTGATCATGGACACGAATTTCGTGACTTCGCCTTCTTTTGTGTAGTTTGTTCGGACATTGATAGCAGTACATGATGCAATGCTTAATGGACGCCGTGGTGGACTTCATCGGTACAATGCCAGCCGTCGCAACGTTTCTGAGCTACCCTACTCGTGAGTTGCGGCTTAAACTGGAGCAGAACTCGCGATGACGATTCTGTCAGGGAGACTGAGGGCGACAACTCCACGTTTTCTTGAGCGCGTCCGTGGATGCGCCCCGGCGATTTTTAGAATCATGGAAGAGCCACAGAGGCGTGCATCCCCGGACAGTATCGGCTTTGCGGGGACCAGTGTGACTGTTCGTGACCTCGGGGTGACCTCGGCGTCACGAATATTCTGAGTAAGGGCGCGTCATCTGAGACTCGAGCCCTGGTTGCCGGTGCTCCGGTTCAGTCGCAGCCATGGTTCAGACAGGGGAGAAGTATCACACCTCGTTCTCGGAATGTTCCCCCAGCCAGTCAGGAGCTCTGCTAATTGCGTGCCTTGCGAGCAGCTAGCCCCAAGATATAACCCAGATTATGCCATCCCGCCCGGAAGCCACAAGTCCGGGCAGGTACTTATAGTCGGCTTGCATCACAATGTTTCCTCTCATTCCACCCTTCTGAAGCTCCTATCATGGAGGACAAGCTCGACAAGCTCACCATCCGGACACAGCAGGGCGCCAATAGCACGACATGGACGCGTCCGCCGTTCTACGGCGACATGACCTTGCCCGAGCTGTTCGCCTTCCACGCAGAGAAGAGCCCAGAGCACCCGGTCATCGTATATGACGACGAGCAGGGCGTCGTGCAGACACTCCACTACAAGGAGGTATATCCCGCGATCCGCAGGGCCGCCGACTTCGTCTCCGAGCATCTTCGTTCGCAATCTCCGTCTGGTGCGCCAAACGGCATCCGCGAGCAGCCCGTTGTCGGTATTCTAGCGATCCTCGGTGTGTCCATCGTGCATCAGGTGTCGAACTGTGAGTGTTGTAGCTGAAGCTGACACGGTTCTTAGATAACATCACTTTCACCACTCTGCTCACGGGGATCATGTACCTCGGATACACGCCGTTCCCCATCTCGGTCAGGAACTCGGCCGTGGCCGTGGCGCACCTCATTCGCAGGACGTCCGTCCGCGACCTCCTCGTCAGCCATGACGCTGCTATGCAGCGCGTCGCGCAGGAGGCCAAAGAAGAACTGGCGAAGGAGGGCTACGAAGTCAACCTCCTGCCAGTCCCTACATTCGACGGCCTCTACAAGAGCACCGACGGCAATGCGACTGACATAGCGATGGGCCCCGTTGCCGCCGACAAACCTGCAATCATACTGCACTCATCCGGTGAGCGCATCGAGGCAATTCCCGAGGAAGCTGTGATCCTGACGTCTACATCCTCCTAGGATCGACCTCTTTCCCTAAGCCAGTCACGCTCACGCATCGCAGTCTCACCAGATGGGGTTTCCTGACCTGTAGGTTCATTCGCGCGTGCTCATACGTTCATGTGCGCCGAGTCTTTCTAGATTTCGGGGATATCGACGTGTGCGGGCTTCGCTGCTCGATGCACTGTCTTCCAATGTTCCGTGAGTCGTATCCAGCTCTGCTATCCAGAATCTGCGTCCAAACCCCTCTCGTCTGAGACGTTCGGCCATAGACATCATGGGCGCCATAGGCATTCCTTGGGCGGTACGCATGTATTCCTGCATATTGCCTAGATACGTTCTGAACGTGTCTCTTCAGGTCTGCACAGGCGTGGTCGTGGGTCAGTTCAGGCCATCCTCGCCCCCTGTTATCCCAACCCCGGAGACCGTGCTTCGCGCGATTGTCGCGACAGAGTGCAATATCGCCCTATGCGTTCCCTCAATGATCGAGGTCTGTGGGTCTCGCGCCTCGTCCCTCGCTTGTGATGACGGGGTTGCTCACATCGATGCAGGCATGGGCTCGCGACTCGACAAACATACCTGCACTCAGGAAGCTCAAAGCACTCGTAAGCGTTCTTCGGAGCGAGATGAAGGCTTATAAACAAGGTTCTCGCTGTAGATGTACGCCGGCGCGCCGCTCAACAAAGAAGTCGGTGAGCACCTTCTGGACGAAGGCGTCAGGCTCGTCACAGGCTATGGGATGTACGTCTTACAATGCTTCGCCTCTCATTCCTATTCCTTGTGGCTGAGCCACCTGGCGCCATCTTCACTATCCAGGACCGAGATCGGCGCACTGGGGAAGGTTGTATGTGACCAGACGAAGATCCCGCGTAGCGACTGGGAGTACTTCTCGCTCTCGCAGCCTGTCGAGTTCATCCGAGTGTACCAGCCGGGCCTGCTGCGCGTTTTCGAACCGGTCGTCGTGGTAAGTTCCTCGTTTGGATTTCGACTCCCTCCGGAGTCTCAGGAGCGATTTTGGGGAGCTGTTCGCTGACTGAGCATGGGTGTAGGACTGTCCGACATGGTCTCCGAACGCGTTCAATACGGAGGTGGACGGCCGCCCGGCGTACGCTACAAGTGATCTATTCGAGGAGCATCCGACGAATCCCAACCTATACCGAGTGTATGGACGAGCGGATGACCAGATCATGTTATCCACTGGAGAGAAGGTATGTGTACACTTATCAGGACATGCTTATCTCGTGATTAATGTACTTCACACAGACCAACCCCGTACCCATGGGTGCGTAGCTGTGGCTCCCCTTATACCAACCATCGTGGCGCTGAACGCTCTCTTGTGCTTCGTAGAGGCGATCTTGCTTCAGCATCCGGATATCCATGCAGCAATCATCTTCGGGCGCGGCCGGCTCCAGAACGGCGTCATTATCCAGCCTAAGGAACCCTTTGACCCTGCAGACGAGGCAAAGCTCGAGCGGTTCCGCAATGAGATCTGGTTCGTCGCATGGTTAGTGCTATGTACAGAACTTTGACGATGTCTGCAGGCCGACTGTGGAGCGTGCCAACAACTTCGCACCGTCCCACTCCCGTATCTTCAAAGAGGTGTCCTATTACCACGGCCTTGTCCATTTATATTATCTAACCGCATGAATGCGTTTGCGCAGATGATCACTGTGACCAAGCCGAACAAGCCGTTCCAGTACACGGCGAAGGGAACGCCCCGCCGCCACGTCTCGCTGGCCGAGTACGCAGAGGAAATCGAGGAACTGTACAGGAAAGTTGAGGAGTCTTCACAAGTCGATGTGCAGCTTCCTCCCTCGTGGACAGACGGGGCAGTACGTGAGTATGTGCGAGGCGTCGTGACGAAAGTGCTTCGTGCCCCGGATATCGGAGACGAGGACGACCTGTTCCAGCAGGGATGCGACAGGTGCGTAGCATGCGCATTTGCTGTTGACTCTTGTGCTAACTCGCGAGTGGCTCTGGGACGCGCAGTCTCCAGGCGACGTGGATCAGGAACACGATCTTGCACGCTGTGCGCGCGACAACGTCCATTTCGACGCACGACGTGCCTCTCAACTTCGTGTACGCCAACCCGACCATCGCGAGCCTGAGCGCCTTCCTCCGCGGCCTGATTTCTGGTCAAGTCGTCGACCAGGACGCAGAGCGTGCCGCGCGCCTATCGCAGATGCAGGAGCTTGTCAGAAAGTACGGCACGAAGTGGCCGACGCCCGAGTGGGCGTCGACAAGGGACCGGGACTCGAACGCCCCTGCGGGGAACTCGGAGACAGTATTGATCACCGGCACCACAGGCCGCCTGGGCTCGCATCTCCTCGCGCAGCTCTTGAAGAAGCCAGAGGTTGCGCGCGTGTATGTGCTCAATCGCGAGCCCACGGGTGATCCGGCAAAGCTTGGAGAAAGACAGCGCGACGCGTTCAAGACCTGGCATTTGGACGAAGACCTGCTGTCAAGCACGCGAGTATCATTCCATCCCGCGGATTTGACGGAAGGACGATTCGGACTAGAGGAGAGAACATTCGTGGAGGTATGCATGGCCTTCGTTTGACAGCTCTCGTGCGCTGGTTGTAGTCCTGACTCCTCGATCGGTAGATGCGGGATTCCGTTTCCGCCGTCATCCACAATGGTGAGAGGGACCGACTCAGGTCGACGTACACATCGCTGTAGCTGACAATCGTACAGCGTGGAGGGTCGACTTCAACGTAACTCTTCCGTCTTTCGAGCCCCTAATTGCGGGGACGCGTAATCTCCTCAACTTCGCTCTGAGCTCGCCCATTGTTGGCGGTCCAAAGTTCCTCTTTGTCAGCTCCATCGCATCCGTACGAAGTACGTCATTTCTTGAAGAACATCTCCGGATGTCGTAGCTGAGCGCCATACAGACCACCCTTCGGATACACCTGTCCAGGAGACCCTCGACTTAGGGCCTGAGTTCGCCGTGGGGCAGGGGTATGGCGAGAGCAAATGGGTGGCCGAACAAATCCTCGCTCTTGCCGGCGAAGCCACTGGACTGAAGACCTCGGTTGTGCGGGTCGGGCAACTCAGCGGAGACACGCTCTTCGGCGGCTGGAACACGACCGAGTGGGTCCCCGCTATGGTGCGCGTGGGGAAGCGGTTGGGATGCATCCCCTCTGCAGAGGAGGTGAGTACGTCTTCGCCGTGCGGTATGCAGGTCGTTTAAAAGCACGTCTGCAGACTGTGTCTTGGGTTCCCGTAGACGTCGCCGCATCAGCCCTCCTGGAGATGCTCTATGCTGGGGAGCGAGTGATGCACCTCACGTCCACCAGCCCTGTTCCATGGGACACCGTGTTCGGCGCCCTCGCCGAGGAGCTTGAAGTTCGCCTCGTACAGGCATTCGATTGGCTCGCCAGGCTTCGTCAGTCCGCCCAATACGCAGGGTCTGGAACAAGCCCGGAGGACGCGTCAGAGCACGAGGCTGCGCACAACCTTCTGCCGTTCTTCGAGGCGGCTATGTCCGCTAAGCAAGTCGAGTTCGATACGGAGATTGCGGTGCGGGTCTCGCCATCCTTAGCGCGCCTTGACCCTCTTGGTAAGGAGGATGTGAAGAAGTGGGTGCGCTTCTGGCGGGATGTGGGTTTCTTCGCGGTGTAGGACGTCCAGCGCGGAGCATGTGTACGAAGAGGGTCCTCGTTTCCTGTGATGCATGTGAATACACATCTGCACTCATCAAGGCATCGATTGAGTCTATGGCGCATCCAGCTGTTGGTTCATGCAGTGGCAGTCTTCGGAGGCTCGGACGGCCCGAAGGGCACCACTGGAAGCGCTGAGCCTCATCGTCGCGGGAAATGTGCGGCTTATCTCTTGACCATCGCTCGATCCACACACTCTTCAGGCCAGTGGTACGCGGGCTCAGAGTCAGAGTACTCTCCTCTCTCGCGCAGCGTTCCTTGCGTAGGCGAACACTGGTTGCCTGTGCTGCCAGATCGAGTGGACGGGTGTAGATCACAGCTCTTCCTCCCGGCTACTGCCAGGTACGCCGCGAGACAGCTGTAACGTATCCCATATTGGTAATAAGTCACTGAGTATTATATAGCGGTATCCTTAGCAAGATTCGTCTCATTCGCCGACATGTTCAGTGCACGTCCACGTCTCCCGGACGACGTTTACGAGGTCATCATCGACCATTGCGACCCCGAACGTTGGGACCCATACGACCGAAACCCTTCTCCCACCAAAACCCTCCTTTCCTGCGCTCTGACGTGTCAAAAGTGGCTTCGTCGCAGTCGGTTCAACCTGTACTCTGCCATCTACTTTCGCCGGTTTGAGCAAGTTAACCAATATCTGTCAACAATCACCTCAAAGCCTTTCCTCGCCGATTTCGCTCTCATGCTCGTAATCAGCCCACGTCGCGCCGCCCCACTGCGTGATGGTCGTCCGACGGGCGAGTACATTCCTTTTGCAAGGAAGGAGCTAGTTCGAAGGCTCCGGAACGTGAGCACGTTAGTACTCGACAATCGGACACATGGACTTGAATCCCTACCACCTACGTATCTTCAATGGGCTGCTCGGTATCCCATCACCAAGCTTCACATATATGGTGGCTTCACACATGCGGCAACCTTCTGTCGGTTCTTGTGGGCCTTCAGGAACCTGCAGTATCTTCAAATCCAGGGTGAAAGTCCTGACTGGCGTGGGTTATCCGATCATGTGGAGCATCGAATCATCACTGCGTCGAAATTGCAAAATCGTTGCACGTCATTGCGGTGTCTCGAACTGGGGGTCAGCCGTCTGCTATCCGACGTCGGGTGCAATCCCAGTTGACTGAAGTGACATTCTGTTGCAGCCTGACTTCACGCACGTGGTTACCGGAGGGGCGCTGGTACTCCAGTATGCGCTCCCTAGGACAGTCACAGAAGTAACCTTGCATAGGCGAGGAATCGAGCTGTTCGAACACCCAGGCAAGTGCCGTGCCAGGGCCTCGAGATTCTGAGCCCATGGCCCGAAACTGACGAAAGGTGTCACTCCGGTAGCAACCAACGAAGCGCTCCACAACTACTTCGCGGAGCTGCGTCTACTCCGTAGCCTCACCCTTGTGGAGTGGGATTATCATAAGGAAACGACACCCTGGCTTACCTCAATCATTTCGCGGATGCCAAAGGACAGTCTTTTGGCGAGTATCACTCTCAAATTAACATGGTATGACTGGCACTTTGACCGCTACGACTTCCTGGGCCACTACATAACTCCTGCTTTCTCGGATACAATCACCGAATTACCCAGCCTAGCAGAGTTCCACGTCATGTTGCCGACCCATCGGAGCGATATAGTCAAGGGATATACACAAGACTGGTGGCGCAACGCAATACGGACGAAGCTTCCGCTGCTCAGAGCTGAGATCCGAGTTACATTCGAGATTGCCGGTGCGTGCTCTCAGTGCAATGGTCGTGAGCGTGGCGCACCAACTTGACATCATCCTTTGATGCAATGATTCCTAGAAGATGATCTCTGGCAGGTGTTGGCAGGAGTCTTTCTACGCACTGCCAGCGCGCAGCATCCCGACAGATGAGCTGGTGCCAGGGACCTCGCGATGGATGCGTATCCACCTCGCGCATCGTGCATACTTGCCCTCGGAGGCGTCGGAGTATGAGAGCAGTGTATGGTGAGCCCTACCTAGGTTGAACGCATGCCAGACGATGCAAAGTGCTTACTGCACCAGAGCAGACCATTGGGACTGATAAAGGAGGAGACGCAGTGGTCGTCGGGGTCTGCTGTCGGCTGCGGTGACTGTGCGTTCGGCATGGTGCTGTAACACTTCGTCAGGACTCTGCCAGATCGCAACGAAAGATTGCGACGAAACCTCTTCCTGAATTTGAGGTGCGTAGTGTGGCCTTTGGCAAATACTGAGGCAATAGTGCGGCGGCGACCCTCGCTGTCTGGCATTACCGATATTCGCAACAACACGCCACAGAGGCAACTAATGGTTAACGTATCTATGCACGTACTATTGGTACATAGCAGCCCGCTAACGAATCTTTGGCCTCGAGACACGCGAACGACGAGGTGACTAATCTGGAAAAGCTGGTTAGCATCTGCATCAGGAAAAATCCCCCGAGCGAATGAGCGCTAAATTAGCGCTCATCCGCTATTCTTTGGAAAATGTCCCGATATTCTATCTATAAGCTGCTCATTGCTTAGCATGTATAAGGAATGTATCACATAGTTTCGCGCCGAACTCTACCATGTGTTCCTGATCGTTCGGACTGTCCTTGGGGTGAGCTATAAGACTTAGTGCGATAGGATGACTGGCAGGGGATGTCGAGCTGTGTCGAGGACAAGTACTGTACTACACAAGCGCCCAGGTGGTGAGGTCACGTGCCTTGATGTCGCGAATATTCGACGAGGTTTAGCGCGCTGCCGTAGCCTCGGAATATATAAGACCGACCCACAGGTACCATCGTCCGGTGGCGCACCCCTGGTCCTGCGTGCGTCGTCATGTACACTCAACTTGCCTCAAGTACTCTACGTCTACCCGCGCTCTTCTGGCTGTCTTCGACTTGCCACTGGCTGTCATCTCTGCTCTTGACGTTCTAGCTTACTCGACTCGCTCTAGGCTGTGCTAGTAGACTGGGCGCGCACTTCCGTCGCTCCTGCTTGTCCCTGGCTACCACGGAATGCATCTAGTACTGAGAGGCTTTCTGAAGCTTGTATTTTGCCTTTTGCCTTGTCAGGGCGGCTGTCTCGGTGTCTCCAGGTATGTCATACCTCTCTTCGACCTCCTTGACCTTCTACAACCCTGTGGCGCCGGGTAAGCAAACGTTCTCATCACCCGGCGCCCTGAGTGGGCATTGCAGTGCGAGACTAGTCATCGGTGAGTCCGCCCTGTACCCGGATACTGGCGACAGCCACGGAATCTCGACGAGCTCTCGCCCTGTGCAACAAATATCCTTCCGGTACGTCGAGGTATTGTGATCTGTAGCTTGTACTGATCTATCACACCCCTTCTATGTTCAAGTCTGCGTCTATGTCATGATCACAGCGCAGTGCCCGAACTGATGGTCGCTCCGAGTCATACTCGGGATTGTCTAGTCATGCTTCTCATGTAATGGTACATCCTTGCTTGTATGAATCAATACTCGTTCTCCTACATTGAGCGTGATGAGTGTGATAAGTCTGCTTTTCTCGAGCTGCGTGATACAGAAACGTGGGGAAAATGCTGGCAAACATTTGCTATTTGCGAGAAATTGGCCGCTAATTAGCTGGGGACTTAGCTAAAGAGCGATAGCAAGCTCAGGCGGAGAATGAGCGAAAATTTTCGCAAATTATCGCTCTTTCGCTCGGGGGATTTTTCCTGATGTGCATGCTGATATGTGTAGCAACTCCGCCGCTCCGCTGCTCATGCCAACCGGCCACGATGACACTTCTACATTCGCGGCGAGACGGTGCAGGTAGACTCACCCCACGCTACGGTGACGTGGTCGCACTCCTCCGCGTAGATTGTGTTCGCTACTTGTAAGGGCAGATAGAAGGGCATGAAGCAAAAGTTGTTCATGCATGCTTCAGCCGTGTTCTGCAAGGACTCCAGGTTCTGGCAGACGCACTGGAGGTCCTGCCTGTTGCCAAAGAGATGTGAGATTACTCGTCTTTCCTGTACTCGTCTTTCCTGGGAGGGCGGCGTCTCCGGAGATGAAGAATGAAGGGACGTACGGGGCGCAGCCAGTATCTCGATCTACGCTTGCCAGAGCTAAATCTTGGCAGTTCTCGATGCATGCGGCGAATACGTCCGCGCCTGGAACCGATGCGAATCCTTTACGGTCGGATGGCACGGCTGTGGCGAAGACGTTGGCTGCTGTTGCTGCGAGGACGGTAACGAGTCCGCTGACTGAGAGGTGATGCGGTGATGCGCAGCGTAGGGGGATAGTCGCAGTAGAGGAACTACCTACTAATATAAAATGAAACTACTACTACCTCCGAACGCTAGCTCTGAAAGGTGCGAGGAGTCCCGGTGTGTCCTAGGCAGTGCTCTGAAAGAGGTTCGAAGAGGAGAGGGAGTGTGTGAAGGGTGTATAGAAGTCCTCGAAGGGAGCTAGACTACTTCGCAGATAGTTCGAATGCGAGTCCGAAGGCTACCGACAGAAAGCTAGTCCGACCGAAGGAGCGACGAAGTACTCTAAACGAAAACAAATCGAAGGCGGGGGCGTACTATAGAACGACTCTGAACGAGTGGAATGCGACCGCTATGGGTGTCTTGAAGCCTACGACCGGCTCCTATGGCTTCGACGCGAGTTCGACTGACTGGGGAAGCTTCGACGAGGACGCAGAGGGCTCGAAGACGCAGTGTTCGCAGGAGGACACAGGGAGAACGCAGGAAGACGCAGGAAGACGCAGGGAGACGCAGGAAACGCAGACGCAGACGCAGAGACGCAGGTGGTGGTCGCAGGATGAGTCTATTCGCTATTCTGTGTGTTGTAGAAAGTACTGGAGGGGGAACAATAAGTACTCTACTAAGCGAAACATGTGTGATCCGCGCGAACAATGACGAAACTATCTACGAGCGCTCGAAGCTACCAATTCCGTCCAAAACCTAACCCTACCTACTTCCCGATGCAATCCTACTCCTTCGAAGCCGACGTGCATGCTTCGCGCTCGAAAAGAAACCGTGTTCATCAGCGGCATAGTGCTGGTGTGTTTCGTGAGATGATCTGGTCGGTGTAAAGGCGCTGTGGGCGAGATATATGATATTATCATGCTTGTGGGATCGCGACGTACCCGTCGTGGGCGGAGCACCCGACCGCGGCTCAGGGAACCCGACGCGGGTGCGCGGATATGCTGGATCGGGAGGCGGGGAGGGGCCAGCTGAGCCCACGGCTGTGTTTCGGTGGGCGGATGGACAGCTGCACAGGAACCCATGTCGCCGATCACTCTCCACGCGCGTGGACTCCAGTATCTCCCGTGCCCGACAGGGGCGTTCCATGCTGAAGGTCGCACTCGCAACTCAACGATATAGGGGAACTGCACTGTCCTGCATGGTCTTCCACATGTCGGCCGTCATCTTGAGACCGAACTGGAGGTGTGCAAACGGGGCCGCGGAGCAAGCGACATCGTATTGTGAAAGCAAGAACAGGATTTAGACGAAACTGCTGGGTGAGAGCTGACGCGTGACGAGAAGCAAAGTACAGTAAAGGGCATAAACAGGACGCTTGTGTGGTGTGATGCGAGCAGTAGCGCCCAATCTCGATTCGAATCTTACCCGATCCATATCTTGGAATCCGGCGTTCACTCACAGACAATCCCGCCGTACGGTACGGATCCGATTTTGCAGGAACGGACCAGTGCTCAGAAATTGGCCGCGCGTAGGATTAATTCATAAGTATAGGGGCATACATTTCGCAGAACCACCACTAACACCCCCGCCTGCTCACAGAGCCACGATTAGTCCGCGGCCGTCACGAATGGCACGTCCGCGGATTCCGTTACCCAGCCTGCGAGTCAATGCGTCGAGCTGCATCCTCGCAGCTGCTGAGAGCACATCGAGCCTACGAGTCTGCGCGACTCAGCACGCGGCGAGCTGAGCCAGTCCGGGCCCACTCACCAGATAGCGTGGTGAACCCGCTGCACGCTTCGTCATACAGCACCTTCGCGACCTGCGAGGGCAAGTCCGACGGCATAGAGCAGACGTCCGCAAGGAACGCCACAGCGGTGTCCTGCAGGAAGTGCGGGTCGTAGCACAAGCACGGACGGTCCAGCCTGCAGCAGAAAATGCATGAGTCTACATATCCTTCTTGCGAGGCGACGGCGGAAGGCTGAGTAATGCACAAACGTACTGCTGGCACCCGTGCTCCCGCGCTAGATTGATGTTGTCAAACACGTCGGTCTGGCAGGACTCGATGCACTCCGCGTATGTACTTGCGCCGGGGATTTGCGCGAGCCCTGTGGGGTTGGCTGGCGTAGCGGCGGCACAGGCGTTCAAGTTGACGACAATGGCGGCGACAACAGCAGAACCTGCGATGAGTGAGGAGTACATCGACATAGTGGTGAGGTTTTGGTGCGAGGATCCAGGATAGACGGACGAAGTAGTTGGGGGAACGGCTATAGGGTCTATGATATAGTCCGCTCCCGCGATCGCGATGTATACGTTGGCATTGGAGCACGGGTTGGGAACAAACCACAGAGAGTCGGAAGTAGCGGATGTGCTCAAACGGGAAGCAGGGCAGGGGCAGGTGGAGTCTTTGCTCGGATGCCGGCACCGTCCCGGCCGTCCACGACGACTATCGTGTCCTAAGCGGTTCAAACTGAGCGGGGGCCATGCGCGCTAGCGGTCCAGGATGCGGAAGAGCATAGATCGAGATGTGATAGGCCAGGCTTTGAGAGAAGACGACGTATGTACCAGTGTCGATCCGACTTGAAGCGACGACATCCGATCGAGACCGCGTTGAGATTCGAACGCACGGCATAGTGACGGCTTTGAGAACGAGTTGTAGGAACAGGCCGACTCCGGGAGCCCGTACATGAACCAGCTAAAGAGCACCATACATGGCGCCGGACGATCTGCTGACATCCCGCTAGCCGATCTTACACCGAAGCACACCCTACGGATTCAATCGTCTGAAACGTCCGGCGGCGTGAAGACCAGCGTGCAGCTACTGTCGGCGGGTATGGTGTTACAGCTCCGTCGCTGAATCGTGCTGTCCGCACGTCCGGACAATACCTCTGGGAGAGAGTGTCAGCAACTACTGCAGTAAGAAACAAGGTATGATGGGAGGGGTACAGTATGTCGACCTCCAGCATACCACTCGGTCGCAAAAGGTGCCCGACCGGTGGTAGAATGACAAGTATAAGGAGGGGGCTCACCTGTACTCCTCATGTATGCAGCGCACTGCGGGACCATAATCAATACTGCCACTGACGAGCGATCTCCGCCGGGCAGACGACATTTCTTTTTGAAACAGTATTCGACCGCATGATCCCAGTCGTTGTTGACGGCCTTCGAGCAGGTGCACCACGAGTCCCCGCTGATCAAAAAGACGTGTGAGCGCACAGGTTCCTTCGTGACGACGCGCGGGACAGAGATAAGCAGGGAAAGTAGACGTACGGTCTGCAGGAGTATATGCGCTCCACGAGCGCGTTCGTCTCAGCTCGACACCGGTCGGCGCACGCCTCTACGGTCGTTTCCCGCACAGACTGCGCGGACGCTGCGGTATCGGACGGCAGAGCGACGGCGAGTGTGCCTGTCAAGGCGGAGGCGAAGACAAGGACGACGAGTGAAAGGCGATGAAGCATAGTGAGATGTCTGTGCGAGATGAGGGTGAAAAGGTGACCTGTGGACCGCCGACGGCGAATGTTGCAGCTAATACAGCCTCATCGCGCTGCCGCGATGTATCCATGGCCGTTGGAGAACCCGAACTGTGGCACAGCGGCTCCGACGCGGAAGCAGCGGATACGCACGGCGGGAGGCGGACCCAAATGCGATCGATCGGTGGTGAGGAGGCCGACTTCGATTAAGCGCTGGATCGCGATAGCGATCATACGAAGCGTCTCCCTCGCCACTTGTGGTCCTCGGACTGCTGTGCGCTCGATCTGGCGGCGAAACTCGGCTATTCTTCTCAAACCCTAAGGGAAACAGCCGCCGAAACCATCTCGCAGGGGCGGATCGAACTTGTAGGACGCCCCATGCGTGACATCTCAGGGATGCTGTCAATTGCGTCCTCAGAATGAGCAAGTGTTTACTACAATCTGGACGCGCGCACATATACGCGATGGACTCAAACCGACAGATCCGCCCCTCCCAGCGACGGCGATCACTCCGCAGAGGCGTCGTCCGTGGTGTCCGGGGGTGAGAAAGAGAGCTCGCAACGTCCATCGGCAGGTATCGTATCGCAGCTCCGTGCCCGAGGAGTGCTGACCGACCGCCCAGGGAAGGATTCTGAGTTTGTAGTTAGCAACTACCACAGTGCGTACGTACGTAGAGCGTGACGGGGAACGGCATGCCTCTCCACAAGCCCGCTCTACAGGTAGCACTGGACAGACATGAAGCGCGCTCACCTGAACTGCCGACGTAAGCGGCACATTTCGGGAGGAAGACCGCCCGTGCCACCAGCGAAAGCGCCCCTTTGGGCAGATGGCATTTCACGGAAGAGCAGCGGGAGGCAGCAATGTCCCAGTCGTAGTGGACGGCCGCGGAGCAAGTACAGCGAGTATCACTGCTGTAGGGGAGAAAATGTGTGAGTGCGCCGCCCTCCCAGGGCACACGCGAGTGTAGGAGATGGAAGGAAGCAGACGTACGGGAGGCAAGAGTGCAGGCGCTCCATGAGCTCGTACATGATGTCTCCGCATTGGTCGACGCACTCCGCTACAAGATCGTTCAGAGTAGGCTGTGCAGCTTCTGTGGACTCGGTCGGCAGAGCGGTCGCGACGTTGCTCGCGAAGAAGGCCATGAGGATAAGCACGTTGAACGAGATGCGATGAAGCGGCATAATGGTCGCTCGGTGAGATGATGTGGTGACAGGGAAGGGGGTGTGTGTGTGTCGACCAACTGGATCCGTTCAAGATTACGGTCGTAGCCGCGCGACCGCGACGTATTCATAGCTGTTGGAGCACCCGAATTGTGGCTCAGCGGGTCCGACGCGCGAGCAGCGGATGTCCCTAGCGGGATGCGGACAAGCTGTGATCGATCGGTGGAGGGTCGCCTTCGCTTGAGCGCTGGATCGCGATAGCGATCGTACGAGGCGTCTGCTTCTCCGATATGGATGACTGAAGCTCGGTGGCGACATGAGCAAGGGTGAGTAGACAGGTTTGACAGTGCGCCCTCATGCAGAGATGAGACAAGAGATCAATCGATCAAGGTGGAGAGCGGTGTCGTCGTCGACCGGACACTCGGCGAGGTGAAGAGACGGAGACTTGGAGGTATCGCTCGACCTTGTGGAGTGTACTCGGTCCGTAGTGCGACGTACCATATTTCCGCCCACGAACCAAGGAAGTCTTCTTCAGTCGCTTGAATTGGTCGAGTGTTGCGATGGTCCAGCCACTCGGCCGCTATGGGCTGGCATTGGCTATGCGAGGATGAGAGGCGCGAGACGAGTACAGAGATCACACTGAAGGTTCGCGCGACACGCACGCGAATGCCTTCTTCCTGCTTCGCATCGCGTGACGGCAAGATACAACTGGGCGATGTAGCGGACTGGATAGCATTCTCGATACAGACTCAAGCACTCACCTGCGCGTAAAACCTCCATCCGCGGTCGACGCACGAAAGGTTCCGGGCATTGATGCTTTCTCCCTGGTATACACTGGCCGAAGAGTCCCGGAAGAAGGCTTGAAGAGCGTGTACGCCTCGGCGGAGTCCTCCAGTGAGAAGCGGCCTTTGACAATCGCAAGCCTGCGCATACGGACAGTGTACATGTAAACTGCACGAGACGAAGAGCATTGCGTAGGGAGCTGAGCAACGGAATCATATTGCAAGACACAGAGCATTACGATACAGGGGCAGTAGTGCAGAGTATGACCCAGACGATCCCCACGAAGATAAGACGCCGTCAGCTTTCGAACGAGCTCGTCCCTTTGAACGTAACAAGGTGTGAAGCCGAACGAGCGATGTCAACGCCGACGGCCTTGCGGCCGTCGTGCTCATCTCGCTGCTAGAGTTCTCGTCATAGGCGTTTATGATCGTGGAAGAATCGTCTGAAGAGCGCAAACGCTGGCAGATGGTTTATATACGTCCCGTATCTAGGCATTCCCACGCACGGACCTTTGGCCCTTGGTCCCCACAAGCGCCCACAAGCGCCCGACTTCACCATCGCCGCTAGAGACAGGTACAGTACGTACTGTATGTTTCAGTTAGTTCTGACGACAGCAGGGCTCATATCCATAGAATAGACCATATCTGGAATTCTCCCCTAACGAATATCCGGGACGGTGTGTCCCTATCAAGCCGGCCAAGTCTTGAGCATTGGTGCGCTCAAGGCCAGAAGAGAGCCCCAATGCAGCAGTTGTTGGGACTGGATTGTCTTGACGATGATACCCTGCTACATATCTTCACTCTCTTGCCAGTGACGTCTGTGATATGCCTCAGACAGGTGAGGTATCCATAACTCTACGAGTCGCGGCGACTAGCTGATGTGCGACAGACTTGTAGGCGTCTAGAGATGTTATCCAGACAGCGCATCGTCTGGCAGAGCATCTGCCTCCACCAGGTCTTACGAGAAGGTTATCCGTTTCCTCACCACGACGCGGCCGATGCGGACGCCTGGACGCTGGAGAAACTCGTTCTCCGCGCTTTGCGGCTCGGCAGGTTCTGGTTGTCCGACACCCGGCAGCCGCGCTGCTCTGTAGAGTTCCAGGCAAGCTCGGGGACTGGCGTTTCACACGTCCGCTTTCTACCCGGACATGGCGGTCGATATATCGTCACTGTCTACAAGGGCATCTGGTCCATGGTCTCCTGCTGGGACGTCGGGGACCTCACGAGGCCCCGTGTCGCTGAGCCTCGCAAGCTCGCGGACTGGTGCCCGAAAAGTGCCATTTTCTCTGGCTTTGTGGTCAACTCAGACCATAATTCCGAGGGAGCTTTGGCTATTGCCGTGCAGACCGGAGGGTCCGTATTCCCTCACCTATGTTTGCCGCACTGATTTTGAGCGCGCATCTAGAGGACAGAGGAGCATCGAGATTCTCTCCGTCACCGGACGCGGCGGAGGGAACGCGTCCTTTAAGTCCGTCTGCAACATCGCGACATCCTTCAGGCCGATCGCCCTGCAAGGAGACCTGATCGCATTTAGTGACGACGCGTACGAGACCGTCGTAATGAACTGGCGCGAGAACACGTTCGCGCTGCTCAAGGGCTCGCAACAGCCCATGGACGAGCGTTTCCAGGTACGCTCGGCCTGCGTGCACCGGTCGCAGCCATTCACATGCTCGCGCCCAGTACAACCGCTGCCTGCAGATCGTCTTCGCGTACAGGAGCATCCTAGTCGTCCGTGCGCGCTCCGTCGAGCTCTTCCCCTATCCCGACCTCCGCCAGGCTGAGGATTCGTATGCGACGTACGAACCCCTTGGATACCATACTTTCGGCTGGATCGATGGGGTGTCCGTGAACACGCAGCGCGATCCGCTACTCGGTGCAGACGATGCTTCTGCATCAGGCACAGGCGCCCCACTCTCCATCCTCTTACGCACCGAGAGCGACGATCCGTGGGCCTCGGACGTCCACAAGTTGGAGCAGTTCTTGCTCGTGCCCAATCCCGCGTTCACGGACGATGTGCCCCCGCGTGACCCAGCAGCCGAAGACGTTCCTCTTTCGACAGAGTTCGTGACCCCGATCCCCCCCTACGTTTTCCCGCCCGTTCGGGCAGAGCATACCTCGCCGGCGGTGCGGGGCTTCCTCCGCTGCACTGAGATCATCCTCGGGCCATGCGGGACCGCGCTCTGGATCCAACCCCGCGCGGCGCGCACCGCGCACCTCACCGGGCTCGACGTGCACTCGTCCGTAGCGCAAGTCTCGGACGCGCTCAACCCGGACCACCTGCACCCCGATGACGCGCCGCCCACTCCCCTCGCCGCGCCGGACGGCGTGCGCGCAGACCGCGCCAAGACGGCGGAGTCGCTGTGCGCGGCGGTGTTCGCGGGCCCGCTGCAGCGGCGGCATCCGGAATTGCTGCCGCACGCGCGGAGGCTGTGGGTGCAGCCGAGGGACAACTGCAACTGGACGGCGGTGGATTACGATGAGGATAGGGGACGGGTCGCGTTGGGGTCGAGCGACGGGACCGTCGCGGTGTTGGACCTCGTATAGGACAGGCTCCTCGATGTATGCCTTGATGAGAGCGGCGGTACCTCTGCGAGGTCATTATGCTCTCTTTTGCTGGATAGGGGTGTCGCAACGACAAATTGTGAGTACACAGCGTCCACTCAGCGCGCATATACTCAATCTCATGTCCGACGTCAACTAGCCTGTACTCAACAGACTTGATGTACTGTCGCTGCGGTACGTTCAAGTTCTCGCAGAATGTAATGACATTAGCTGATCCAGCGTGCACGCAGGAACGCAGCATATTGCTGCTGAAGATCATGATAAAAAACACGTTCCTGCAGATCCAGTGCGATGTATCAGGGCCCGTATGCGGATACAGTACCGGCTGCGGCTCGGGTGCCTGCGTCCTCGTGTTTATGTCCTCCTCACCAGCAATGCATGGTAGCCATTTACTTATCAATGTGGAACTGACATGTCACTTCGTAACCTCATAGTGAGCATCGAGACGCAAAGACATTCAAGGTCCCCGGTTCCGCAGTTGTGGGTCCGCGAGGCCGTTTTCGTGCTGGTCCCATGGTATGTCTTCGAGTTTCTCGCACGTGGCATACCTGGCGATGCGCTACAAGGTTCAATCGCAGAGACGCCGTGGTACACGGATGCTGTCAGTGTGAGATCCTAGGACACCGCCCCGTTCATCCAACACGTTTCCGATGAAAAGACAGGTGCCGCAGAACCGTATAAGAGCGATCTACCCCAAGCCACTCCTGACTCTGGTCCACTACGTGAATCCGCTATGACCACCGATCTGGCTTGGGACATCTACGCGAAGTCACTCGTGCACTTGGGCTACGGATATCCCTTGTGGATGCCCGACTCAGTATCCGATAGCACTGGGCAACATATCCAGATCGGAGACGTAGGCTGGCTCAGCAGAGGCTCTTTCAGGCCCCTCTTGCGCACTAGGACCACGGAGCGTGATGCCCAGCCGCATCGCGTCTTACCAGTGAATTATCAACCTTTCAATCCGCCCAACATCGTCATCGACGAACGGCGAAACGTAATTGAACAGCAGATGCTGTTCAGCCGCAATCTCAAGAGCATCGAGGTTTCCGGCGGATTGTCGATCAATGAGTGCGTATGATTTGTTGTCTCCACACCGACTGCAGTCGTACTCACGACGTTCTCATCAGTCCACTGACGGACATCGGCGCCGGGGGCAGGATCAAGTTCAAATGCGCATCCGACTCCGGAGCTGTACTGCTTCTCAACCCCCGCGGAGACCAAGTATTCATCGACTCCAGACGGCATATTGAAACTTACCTCTGCGCGAACGTCGACAAGTGGGTCACGCTCGCCACAGAGACGTTGGGACTTGACGTCAGACACGAGGATCTATACTTCGTGTCCGGGGTGACCAACACCTGCCGTTGGGCCGTCGCCGCCTTCCGTGAGAGTCAGCGCGATGCCGCGGGCACCATATCCTGCAACTTTGGTTCCCTCGGTTCTGCCGATCTCCGCTTGCATATCGCAAATGTCTCGCTGGGCAACACCTGGCATAGATCGGGACCACAGCACGCTCGCAGGCACTCGATGACGCAGTCTATGGTGTCCCCGCCGTCCATGGCATTCAGCATTGACACCTCATCGACAGCCGGGGCGTCATTTGCGAAGGGCTCTACTTCGTCGCTGTCATCGTTCGCAACGGCCGATGACGGTACGGAGAGTCAACCCCACATTCCGCTCGGTCCTCCCCTGGGCCAATCTCTCTCCGCCCCCGACGTTCATCACGGCCCATACGCCGCTCCGGAGAGGGCGGATCAATGCATCTTCTTCCACTATTACAAGATGAAGCGAAGACGCTGGCCATGGTCCAAAATCAAGGCTGGCGCCGGCCCACACGAGCTCCCGCGGCCGCCAGATGACACGGATGCCTCTCAGAACGTTGAGACGGACGATCGGAGCGACCGATCAGGAGATGAGTCGAGTGAGTTCGAGCTGATGCCGGACTATCCGAAGGTGCGAACATCCGTTCTGCGTGTAGACGTTCTGGTATTCACGAGTCGCCACAGTCATACGACCCTGTCAACCCTCTTCTGGACTACATTCTTGAAGTATGTCTACATGTGGCCCTGTCAGAAAATGCACGCACTGACAACGTCTGGTCAGAATTCGGAGGCTGAGGCAGCGATTGCCTCAAATCTGGACCTCTACGCGCTGTTTGACGTACGTCTCTGCAGCCAGTCCGCCGTGCAGCACCTAGCTGACTGAGAACGAGCAGAAGAACGATTTCCCGGATGACGTGGCTGCGGCATTGGCTCAACTTAGACCTGGGATTGATATGGACGAGAACGGTGGTGCGCACGTATTCTGCTCATCGGTAATACTCTGCTGAGGATGCTCGGCAGTTGGTTCTCTCTCCGAGGAAATTGTATACAGTCGAAGACGGCCGGCTGCGTCGCCGGACGAACAGGAAGCATTCGCTGGACACAGCGGCGAAGAGTGTACGTACACCAGTAAAGTGTAACTAGACCCCATCTTGACAGCGCAGAGGTCAGATCCCGAGCAAATGCTCACAAGAAGTGTCTCTCCCGAAGACACCAGCAGCGTAGTCGACAATATCCCATCCGATTCCAGCATCCTGGCCAAGCAAACAGCGCCTTTTGCAGTAGGCGATGCGAGCACCCACGAAACGTCTGTAACCGCCCTAGCTTACTCAGCGGATGGTCGCCATCTGGCCAGCGGGTCTGAGGATGGATCCATCATTATCTGGTCCGTGCAGGAGCGGGCGATGAGGCGCAAGATGGAGGCGTTCGAGGAGGCCATTTCGGCCCTCGCTTTCTCTCCGGACGGCACTCTTCTTGCGGCCTCCTCCACCTCTGAGCCAGTCCGCGTCTGGATAGTCGACGCTCTCGACCAGGGCCCCAGAGTTCTTGACGATGACGACTTCGCGCGTTCCATCATGTTCGCCCCCGATGGTTCCACGCTCTTGGGCGGCACCACCAGAGACCAGTTGGTCGCATGGGACGCTCACAATTTCGAGCGCACGACGCTCAGCGAGGACTGTCCTGAACCGACCTTTATCATCTTCTCCCCCGACGGGCGCCTGATGGCCACGGGCGGGTCAGAGGCATATTGCCGCGTATGGGAAGCGGAGAACATCGGTCGCGGCGAGCCGAAGTGGGTCCTCGACGGCCACAAGGGTGCAGTGACCTCCGCGTCGTTCTCACCCGACGGCGCGCGCATCGCCACGAGCTCGGAGGACGGCAGCTGCTTCATCTGGAGCACGGAGACGGGCTTGCGCCTCGTCGAGCTCCACGAGCACACCGGCCCCGTCTGGTCTGTCTGTTTCTCGCCCGACGGCACCCGCGTCGCGTCGGGCTCGTCCGACTCAACCATCAAGGTCTGCGCGTCGTGGACGGGCGAAGCGCTCCTCAGGCTCCAGGGACACGATAACATGGTGAACGCCGTCGCATTCTCCCCGGATGGGAAGTACATCGCGTCCGCATCTTCCGACAACACTGCACGCCTCTGGAGTGCGGTGAACGGCGCCTGTCTGACGACGTACAATGAACACAGCGACGTGGTCACGTCCGTACTTTTTGCGCCGGATGGACAGACGTTGGCGTCTGGAGCCGATGACGGAACTGTCTACATTCGGGCGCTACCTGCCGCTTCCTGAAGTGACCCCGCACGAAAGAAGATATAGTGCATGTGCGTTGCATGATGTCCTGCTACCGACACATGACGTGGGTGAATCCACAGCGAGCGAAACGAAGAGTAAAGGATCAGACCTAGGACATGTGATGACTGCATGGTAGATGATATTGAGGTAGTATAGAATTGCGCCGTGGGTGGATCGCTGTACAGCAGGAAACAACCATGGTATATATTGAACAGCGTTGCACACACGAGAGTTTGTGTTGGGCAAGTTGACAAAGGTCCACAAGTTCATGTAGTCATGCGTGCGCGACACAAACGTCTCAGGACATAAGTGGTCTGCCCGCGCTTTCCTTGAACTTACCACGTACACCCGGCCGTCGGTCTTGAGTCGTAGCTGGGTTGAGTTAGAAAGGCTGACAACGTTGCTTTCTAACAGGTTTGGAGAATACTCTATGTATCCTTGAACGATCGCTCTCTATAGTGTAAGGCTACAATGATAATACAATGCAATGAGGCTGAACGAGGCTGAACAATACAGGTATGCATAACACCCAGTGAAGGGTCCCAACGACGAGATGCTCAAGAAATACGAGCACTACCCATTTGCTACTGATATCAGGTAAGCATCGGGAGCTGGCCCAAGCCTCTGAGCCCTGTCTATGCGGGCAGTGCCTGGGAGTTGCTCCGCGGGGTACGACGTAGTACCGCCGGCAGCAGTGCTGTGCTCAAGTCAGTACTTGAACGCATATCGACGGTGTTCACACAAGCATACCGGCAGTCGTCGCAACAGCCCAGCGATAGATCGAAGGTACATCTTGCTCGACCTGCGCAGGCGTGCCTTCGGAGCCAGAAACAATTGAGGTAGGGGAAGCGGGCATCGCACTGACGTCGGCCAACCCTCTATTCCCTGTAGCAGCTGTGAATGAGCGCAACATACGCAGTCGGGAAGCGAGGCGTGACTTACCAGGAGGAAGAGACGACAACTCAACGTCCGCTTCTGACGCTGCCGCATTGGCAGCTGCAAGCACAGTATCCACGGCGTCTCTTGTTTTGAAAACGGCGCGGGTTGTCTCCTGAAGTGCTTGTATTAGCTTCCGAGATTGCTGAACTTTCGGAGGGCCGCGCTCACGGTGAAGTCACGGCCGGCCGAGTTGAACTCCTCCCACACCTCCTTGATGTCCTTGAAGATGTCGCTGTATGGCCACAGCCGCTGCCAATACTTCGTGGACTGAAGCTGAATATTGAGGTACGACAGACTCGATCTCAGGCTGCCCGGACCGGGTGGTGCACGATTGAGCGAGCTGCGTCGAACAAATCAAGCCGATGGACGCACCCATCCAGCTTGGCCTCTAGTTCAGCGATGGCACCTGGCTTCGCTGCCTCGATTCGGGCTCTGTCCTCCGGAGTGAGGCGTTGCAGGAGCCGCTCCCAGTCGCAGATCAGCTTGTCGAGCTTGGCGTCTGCATCCAGATGCTTCTGAGCCAAATGGAAGGACATGGCCCCACCCACTAGGCCAGCACTGTGCACAGCGAGTCCGACAAGAAGCTTGGAGTAGTCGAGCACAAGCAAGGAGTGGTCAAGTTTATCCCAGGGACTAGCCATGAGGGAACGGCGGTGGACGATATCGCTGGTGAAGGAATGTATAGAAGTCGCCCAACCAGGGGCTAAAGCTAGACTGCAAGGCAAGACTGGAATGACTGCTGACGGAGTTGCGACTTATACCTCTTGAGAAGCGCTCCATGCGAATGAAGCGCGATACCACAAGTGCCTGCACGGCCATCGAGCCACCGGAACCATATCAAGAACGACCGAGAACGGTCACATCACATACCAGGTAGCATAATCCGTTGTTCTCCACGATACTTCCCATGAGCCCACAATGTCGTACGTACTCTCCCGGGAGACCTTGTCCACGGAAGCACTGGTGCTGACGTCGGCTGGCGTTTGCTGTTAGCAACGCAACTATGCCAGTGAGACGGCGTCCTCCAAAAGCTCAAGCCCCGCGCTACCACCCACTTCCGGTGAACAAAGAGAGCAGAAGGCGAGGTGAGAGTACAAGGACGAGTTAAAATGCGCCGCGAGGAGATTGAGTAAGTGAGGAGGAGTGAATATGAGCGCTTGTGGGTCCTGGTGTACCTCATTACCATAGAGAGGTTGAGGCGGAGTGTGAATCGCAAGCGTCGAGCGCGCGGTCGCTGCCGGTGCGCGGATGCTGTTGAATATCATGTCATCCTTCACATCACCCAGCGTCCTCGAACTCCAGTCTGTGTCGGGGTTTTGCTCCCCTTTTCCTCACCGCGCTTGTACCGCCTGCTTTCCTTGTCAATATGTCGGCTACACGACAAACGAGACACGACACTGGCGAGGCCTTCGCTGTTCTCACCAATGAAGAGCGGTATTGGAGAGACCGCCAGGAGTTTCTGGAGTCTCGCGGGTATATGTTGCGTCCGCGTTACAAGCCGGACTGGGTTCCCTCATGGCGAGGGAAAGCAGCATACGCTTGGTTCAGAGCAGAGGACGCCAAGCCCCTTCCTGTACGTTTCCACCTCATGCGACGAACCCTAGAGCTGAAAAACCTCCATGCAGTACAGGACAAGCGTCATAGACGCGACGCGAATGTCTGACGGGCGAATTGTGTATCTTAAACGAGTGCGCAGAGACTCGCAGGAGCTCCAGATTCTCTCCTTCCTCTCTTCCGAGGAGTTGCGTCGCGACCCCAGGAATCACTGTGTTCCGCTCTTAGATGTCCTGCAGGATCCATCTGACCCCGACACGTCGTTCATGGTGATGCCATTCCTGCGCTACATTGACTCGCCGCCTTTTGAGCTCGTTGAAGACGTCTTGGAGTGTCTCGACCAGATTCTCGAGGTATGTGTCTTCGCCGCCCTTTTCGATACCGCTGCGTTGATACATTCGTTTGGCAGGGCCTCGTGTTCATCCATGACCATGGCGTGGCCCATCGGTATGCTCTCCGCGGCGTGTCAGATTTTCGGGGCTAACCAGTGTGCAGTGACTGTGCGTTCAAAAACATCATGATGGACGCGTCGGCATTGTTTCCGCGAGGGTTTCACCCAATCGCGCAGTCACGGCTACCAGACGTCTCCGACACCGCGCCTGTCCTCTCCCGCACCGCGGTCCCCGTCCATTACTACTTTATCGACTTCGGCATCTCGACGCGTTTCATGTCAGATGAGCCTAGGCTTGTCGTGGGTACGCTGGGTCTCGACCAGGAACCCCCAGAACTGTCGGACGACGTCCCCTACGACCCGTTCAAGCTCGATGTGTTCCTCATCGGCAACCTCATCCGCCGCGAGCTGCATGCGGTACGCACTCATACCTCTCATCCGCGTCGATGAGTACTTAGCCGCGTGAGCAGAGGTATTCTAATCTAAGTATGCTCGAGCCGCTGATGCGGCGGATGACACACCCGAACCCTGCGCAGCGGCCAACCGCCGCGGAAGCGTATCGCGAGTTCAAAGAACTCCGCCGGGGCGTGCCCACTTTGTATAAGTACTGGTACTTGCAGCCGCGCGACTCGGTTATCCTGGCGAGAGCCGTGCGCGCCGCATTCTCGCTGGTATGTTCATGCTCACGCCGTTCACCGAGCTGTCTCGCTGACGGAGTAAGGACAGGTCTACGCTATCTATCGCTCGATCGTCTGACTCTTGTGTAGCATACTCGGATACCCCTTGCCTTTGCGCTCTGCCCCGCTGTCGTTGATCATCGCTCTGCTTCTCACAAGTGTCATTACTCTCCTGCTGGCCCTCGGAGAAACACTTGTGGTCCATGTGGAAAATTCCCGCGCGCTCTTTCGGTGGCCACCCATAACAGGCGGTACGTGCCTCACAAGGCTGCACAGCGACGGGCAGTGCCGACGACAGACAACCTGAGGATCACGATGCGGTAATACGCATACAAGACAAAGGGGACTGAAATGGGTACCGACACAGGCATAACCTCTCTACGTTTTGGACATGGGGAAGTACGCAACCTGAGAAAAACGTTATGCTACTGTCCGCCTGGCCTCGTCGGACGTTCCGCAGAGACTCTGGCAATACCACGTCCGAGCGGTCGCTGGAGAGGGGTGGAGTTGGATATAGTGTAGGTCACCCGGGTGACGACTCAGACTTGTCGGGGTCCACGTTACCCTTGAAGACACCGAACCGATGGGGTGGGGTAGCGCAATTTGGGGGTTCAGAGTGTCGCAAGGGTTTGGATATGCCCTCGACCGATCCGGGACTGTGAGGAACGTCGAGCTGGATAGCCTTGCGCAAGATGTACCGGGAGCCGGTAGACGTAGCGACGGAAGATAGTATACTGCTGACAACGCAGGCTGACAACGTCGTAGTGAGGAGCTGACACTTCTCGGTAGATGGGACTCGAAGTCGATGCTGGTGTACCAGAATACCATATGTAGCAGCTCACCGGTAAGCCGCAGCGGAGTGCGAGATGTGGGCGCCTATAACAGTCGCGGTCCAACTCGCGGAGACTGCTGGGGACTCGGACGAGTGAACATGTCCCTCCATCTTCAGTCCGTCTCTTTCTCATCCCTTCCCCTGCTGTACCCCGCGCTTCTCCATGGCATCCTCCCAGCATGCGGAGGAGGATGAAGAGGACGTTTTTGCCATGCTCACTACCGAAGAGCGTTACTGGAGAGATCGTCAAGAGTTCCTAGAATCTCGTGGATACATGTTACGCCCACGTTACAAGCCCGACTGGACCCCTTCGTGGACGGGGAAATCGGAATTCGCTTGGGTATATGCTGAAGATGCACAACCTCTCCCCGTAAGCTTCTGTTCTGCCAGTCATGCTCCTCCGTGGCTTACCTTCGGACACGCCAAGTGGAGGTCCAGTGTGATGGACGCTACGCGTATTTCTGACGGAACGCTGGTCTATCTCAAGAGAGTCCCGAGTGATTCGCTAGAGGTGGAGATTCTGTCCTATGTCTCGTCAGAAGATATGCGTCGCGACCCTCGGAATCACTGCGTCCCATTGCTGGACGTTATACGCGATGACTCCCAGCCGAACGTCTCATTCATAGTCATGCCCTTCTTACGATATATCGACTCTCCCTCGTTTGAACTCGTGGATGATATCCTTGAATGCTTAGACCAGATTCTCGAGGTACGCTCAGGCTGAGCGGTCTCGTCTGTTTCCTTCGTCACTGATGTCACACTTCAGGGCCTTGTGTTTTTACACGACCACGGGGTTGCGCATCGGTACGTTGTCTCACGCGTGGGCGGCAGGCGCGCATGGATTGACCAACGTCAGTGACTGTGCCTTCAAGAACATCATGATGGACGCGTCGAGACTATATCCTCGCGGTTTCCATCCCATAGCGGACACAAGACTCCCTGATGTGTCCGCACGCGCCCCAGTTCTCTCGCGTTCGACGGTCCCAGTCAAATACTACTTCATCGACTTCGGCATCTCGACCCGCTTCGCTTCAGATGACGAACCGAGGTTGGTTACAGGCAAGCTGGGTCTCGACCGCGAGCCCCCAGAGCTGTCGGATGACGTCCCGTACGATCCGTTCAAGCTCGACGTGTTCCTCATAGGCAATCTCATCCGTCGCGAGCTCCACGCCGTACGTCCGAGTCTCTCAACCGCAATCAGACCTGCTGACGATGTGCGAGCAGAGATACTCCAATTTGACCATGTTGGAGCCGCTGATGGCACGCATGGTCCAGCGGGACCCGGCACGGCGACCGACCGCTGCGGAGGCGTACCGTCAGTTCAAAGAGATCCGCCGGAAGGTCCCGACTCTGTACAGGTACTGGTATCTGCAGCCCCGCGACTCGGTTCTCCTGGCGAGAGGCGTGCGCGCCGCGTTCTCACTGGCGAGTTTCTATTCGCGTCGCCCATCAGAGTGTCCTGCTAACGGAGTGCGGACAGGTGTACGCTATGTATCGCTCGATCTTTTGATTCTTGTGTAGCATACTCGGATACCCCTGTCCTTGCGCTTTGTCCCGCTGTCGTTGATCAGTGCTCTACTTCTATCAAGTATTCATACTGGTGCTGATCCTCAGAGAAACACTTCAGGTCCATGTAGAGAATGCCCGCGCACTCAATCGGCGGCCAGCCGAAAAAGGCAGCACGACCCTGACAAGGCCGCACAGCGACGGGACATGCCGATGACAGACAACGTGAGGATAACGACGCGGTACTACACAGACAAGACGAAAGACAAAGGCGAGCTGAAATAGATACTAGCACAGCCATCGAAGTTCCCCATGTGTTGAACATGGGCAAGTACACAACCTGAGAATAACGTTATGCTACTATGAGTCCGCCTGGCTCGGTCGGTCATTCGGCAGATACTCTCGCAATACCACGTCCGAGCGGTGCATCGTAGGACTCCCTCCGCACAGGGGATTGGGGAACCACGACCGTGTGATTTCCGAGTACAATTCTCTCCTCCGTTCGATGTCTTGCTGCGATCCGGGATCGCGCAGAAGAGGAATGCTTGGGAGGGTCTCCTATATAGATCTGCCAAATGTCCCGTAACGCCGTGTGGACCTCCGACCGGACGCTAGAGAGGGCGGGAGTGGGATCTAGTATAGGTCACCCGGGTGGCGGCTCGGTCGTGCATCGACGGGATCCACGTTACGCTTGAAGGCACCGAGCCGACGGGGTGGAGGAGCGCAACTTCGCTGTTCAGATGGTCGCCGGGGTCTGGATAGCGCCCTGGATAGACTCGGGACTCGGAGGAAAGTCGAGCTAGAGAGCGTCTTGCAAGATGCACGGCCCGGGGGAGCCTGTCGATGTGTGCGGTCACGGTGTGGCGGGGGAGATATTCGGCCGACAATGCAGGCAGAGGACGTCGGAGTAGGGCGCTGATACTATAGTTGTAGATGGGACTTGAAGCTGAGGCCAGGCGCTGCAGCAGTAGCGAGATTCCGAGAGAGATTGGCCAGGATATAGGCTTCTAAGAGTCAGAACGACATAGGCATGTGGTCACGGAGGCTTTGGCCGGGGTCATGAGTCATGCAGCAAGATGGGGAGGTCGGAAGTCGGGTTACCGTCCCCCAGGCTGCCGTTGAGCGCAGCCTGCAGGCGTCTCGAAGGTCGCAGCAGCCTATCAGCTATTTGAGTTTGGGCGACACAATGCTGAGCAAAAGACGTACCGATTTCGGTATGGAGACGGCTTACAATTCACGACGATCTCTGCTTTCAGCGTGGGCATCCTATCCTGCATCCAGCTCCTCCAACAAGAGGAGGTGTGGCCGTCAAAGTAGGGGGCCTCCATATTCACGACGAGCTCACGCAAGCTCGCAATACCAGCCAAGATGTGGTCGAGAACGGGCCCAAAGGTACGTGACAGCAAGGCATAGCGATGATCGGCGTCGTCAAGGTCAGCGTCGTCAGGGTCATCGACATCATTCACGTTGGGGTATGTCGAGTGGCCGAATGTGACGGTTATACATATCAAGTCCCGGTGATTCCTGCAAGCAGATATGGCCGAGATGATGTGCCGCGGGATGAGTACTGCCGATTGCAAGGACGTGCCATCTGCTTGAACCCTGTTCCAGTGCTTTTGCGTAGTGATGACACACATAGTCAGTGTGCGCAGTTGGTCAAGCTGAGCCAGGTAGTCTCTCGCCGCTTCACCTATCGGTTGGAGCGTCACTGATGATGGAGGGCACAGTTGTCGATCACACCGAGCTCACCTATGCCGTTCCATGACTCGAAAAACGGATGATCATAACAACCCGTGCATATGAAATCCGTGACCGAAGTTCCGAAAACTGTGGAGTACAACTCGGGGGGTAGATTGATCAATTGCTGCGGCCAAGAGTGAGAGAGAGCAAATTGACGTGAATTGCCGTTCAAAAAACCTTTCTAAGCCCAGCAGGGACTCACGGTGATCTCGAGGACCTTGAGCAAGTCAAGACGTCGCTGAGGACTCCGACTGGCCAGTGCCAGCTGACCAAGTCTAGCAAACCCGGCGTGACTCCAGGATGTCCGAAGACCCGGCCTTGACAAATGTAAGCCCAGATACTCGAGGTGTTCGAAGGTCCATATAAATCTGAAAAGGTCAATGGGACGGCGAAAATGGGAGTCCAGGACGAGTTTAGTGATAGGATACCGTGCAATGATGCCGCGCCAGTGACATGTCGGTGGATAAACCCACTCGTGTCCACAATACGTCAAGGAGCGAAGGTGCCGGAGTTTCGAGGTGAGCTCCCTCCGCGCGAGGGAAATATACCTTGAGGTAAAGGGCGGGGTATATATCACGAGCGCGTGGACATGGTCGGCGAGAAAGGGATGCGTAGTGAAGGTCGCCAACAACATGTTGACCTGGTCGGAATCCTGCAATACGAGGGTCTCGTACAAGCGGAAGCGCGCTCGGGGCAGCCACTCTTGGCAGGTGAGGCAACACGCCCGTAGGACGTCGCGGGACTCGACGCATGCGTCCCCGTCCCCGACGTCTGGACTACGGCAATGATCGATGACGCTTTCGCAAATCTCGAGCGGGACGCAGGTTCTCCCCATGATGGCAGTGTGGACGTGAGACCGAATGGGATGGTAAGAGGCCTAGCAAGGTTCAAGAGGGAGAATATTGCTTGGGATATGTGTATCGAGGAGAGAGGAGGGACGAGCTCATTGACAAGGCGCTACTAGGAGGCGATGAAACTCTATATATACGTTCAGAGGGACACGGCACACGAGGTCTGCAGACCATGAGCGTCAACTAATCGTGCACGCCGAGGTTCTCCCAGTCCTCCAATGAACGCCAGGATAGCATGACAGGGCTGGCGGCCGGATTACGGAGATTTGCCCCGGCTGGCTTCTCCGCCCAGGCTTACTGACCGCTTCTTGAGACACGGCGGGGAGGGGTTCAGGAGGCACCTCAGCATCTACACCGAGACTAGGACAGGCTCCAGAACAGCGATATGGGCGGGGCATGCGGTATAGAGCGGGTCTGTCACAAGTTGGGGGCGGTCGCGACGTTGTATAGCGGAAGATGAGTGATGGAGCAAGGGCGATATATACTCGTGGATACCCGGGCGCAAACGAAGAGACGCGAAGGTGGCGTTGGGTTCGCCGGGTGCAGGACGGCCGCGCGTCGTAAGGGACCATGGAGACATTGCAGTCTAATGAATACTGCCAGTATTTCGACCGGAGAACGACGAACGGGATCTCTAGGGTAGCGAAAGCAAGGGACGGAGAACGGGCCGTCACAGCGCCGCGGTCGTGGTATTCACTGACCTCAAGTTAGCCTTCGCCTTCGCGGGCGGGGGCTTGGGACCTGTGTGAGGCTAATCACTGACCTGCGAGCTCAATGAGAGGCGCAGAACGAAGATGTAGGGTAAGCTACCTCATACTCAGGCCCTCATGTAGGACTTCATGGCGAGCTTTACTTTCCCCGCAGTCTTGTGTATCAGGTCCCGGGTCGTTTCGAGCTTTCGTTCCTCTTCCACAACGAGAGCAACTTGCATATTCAACGCCTATGCACATGAGGAGCTCATGCAGGCCTGGAATTTGGGCAAGTCTATCGTCAAGATTCAAGAAGGAGGCCGAAGATAGCCAACTTGAAGAGGTAAAATGGCCGCCTGTGTCAATGAGGTCGTCGGCGCTTCTGTCGTCCCAGAAGTTATGCGAGAATATGCTTGTGATCCGCCGCAAGGAAGCATTACGACGAACTTCCTGTAGCCAAGACAGAACCAAGAGGAGGATAGAGTCTAGGTATCTTCGTTGCAACCTTCAGTGCGAGGCCGCTGAGAACGATGAGGTGCGGCACTGCCATGATGCATAAATCCCGGGGCATGCACTCGCTCGAGAGTCGAGACCGCTCCGCTGGTTCGGTTCCCCTCGCAGGGCAGGTTCAGTTCGCAGTCGACCTGAACCAGCGAAGACCAATCGGAACCCACCGATTGCAGCCGAATAGGCGCCGGGTGAGTTCCGTTCGCAGCCGCTCGCCCGAGCTTTCGACGTCGTCAACGTTGTCGCCCTCCGCTCGCGCGCAGAAATGAGTCTCTCGTCGTTGTTCTCCTCGTTCTTCCCCGTCGTCCATGCAGACGCTCCCGAGGACAAGGAGGTGAAGCAGGAGCCCGCTCAGGAGGAGGAGCCCCAGGAGGAGCCCCAGGAGGAGGCCGAGGAGGCTGAGGAGGAGGAGGAGGAGCCCGAAGACGTGCGTTCGACAAGGCTCTCGTCGTTCTGGTCGTGCTCGACTTGTGCTCACGTATACATTCCCGTTGACAGCCTCTTCCCGCTCTCCAGGAGGAGTGCGAACAGACCGCTAAGTGCGCGCCGCTCGTCAAACACTTCCAGCACTGCGAGGAGAAGGTCAACGCTGGCGAGGGCTACAAGGGCGAGGACTGCATCGAGGAATTGTGAGTGTCGAGGCTTATTCCCTTGTTTCAATTTGTACTGATCGTTACTTGCAGTTGTAAGTGCAACGGTCAAATACCGCAACTATTCACTGACGTATCGTGTACCCTGGCCCGCTCTGTCGCCAGACCAGTGAGTCTCTTCTTTTCCATGTCATGTAAAGCTTATGTGCTCATGCATCACTCTCCCAGCATGATGCATTGCGTCAACGTACGTAGTGTTCCACATCACGCGGTCTTCACGTACTGAGAGGTCTGACAGGGCTGCGTTGCGCCAAAACTCTTCTCCAAGCTGAAGTAGAAGAGAACCCTAGCTTAGTTCTGCAGGTGAGTCCTGGTACTCATGCGAGGGAGGCGATTCTCTGATCCTGGCAATCTCTCTTTGCAGCTTAGAGTACTCTCTCACTTACGCAGCAATACGTTCTTAATCAACTGTTCCGCATCCTCGTGAAGGTCCTGTACGGCAACGGTACCTTCTAGTCAATCTCCTGGTACATTCAGCGTGGTCGCTCCATGTCGCTTTGAGGCCACGGGCGCGGTGCTCACATATGGGACTCTGTTGCGTCTGTCAAGGGTGACGGTGGAATGAATCTGGTCTGGGCTTGCCTGATACGCCGATGCATCTACAACATGGTGCTGTGCTTCGCTACCGCCGTGTGTATTCACTGAAGCCTTCACCCCCCGCCCTAATACGCCGAAGCAGCAGCTCCCAGGCACAAGCTCTGCCTCCGCCGCCTGCAGCCCACTCCCCGGAAGATATGCCGACGCTGGCATCGCTCTACGAAGACATCTTGTCGAAAGTCCGTGCAGAAAGTGGGGGCGCCGCCGCTTTCGACTGCAAAGGGAGATGCGGATGTGTGCGCGGCGTTCCGCGACGTCCTGCGGGCATGTTGCCTAATTTGCCACTGGCAGCCCCGAACACGGCTATGCTTATGCGAGATCATCGTGCTGCGGCATTCCAGTCAAGCAGATAGGTTGCTTCGGACCTTCGCGGGGCACCCGTCTCTATGCAGTCACGTCGACGCACTCGTAGCATTGGCCCTCCGGGCTCACACAGTACGTATCCATCGCGCGGACGGAGCTGAGCGCTGAGCTCCAAACTCCTATATTCTTCGCTCCCCGACGTATCTGGCGACGAGCCACCGAGGTGTCTCTGGTGCAACCTCAATGCGCGACATTGACACCCTATTGATACGCTGACCTCGAGTACGTGTTCTCACGTCACGACTGACCTGGTCAGTGCGTGCGCTTGGCCTTCCTTCATCGAGGGCAAAATGGATCATGACGCGATCCCGGGTCTACCACCGTACTCATGCATCTCGCTGCTCGGACCCAGCGTCGGTTGGAGTCGTTCAAGGTACTCGATGTCTAATATCTTAATTCGGATATCCTCGTGAGTGTGAGTCCAGCTTGCGAGTTACCTGAGTGGCATCTCACGTCACAACATCCGCTCCTGCCTTTCTTCCGCCGTCGCAACACCCTACGGCACTGTGCAAGACTTCTCTCACAGACTTCACATGTCTTGCGGTCATTGGTTCTAATCATGGGACGGATCGAGTAACCTCGGTATGACCCATGACCCACCTGTACTCTTGCATCACCGCTGCTAACGCTGTTCGCCCTTGCAGCCCAGTCCACAGCCTACCTTCTTCAGCTCGACCAATGGGGCTCGCCGAGCATGGCCGTCGTCATTGGAGGAGATTCCTGGCCGGGAGTGGAAGAACCTCCCGGCCGTCACATGCACAGTTCATCGACTCCGCCGTTTGTGTGACTGCGGCCTATAAGTGATTGATACTCATCGACTCGGCTTTTGCCCAGGCAGTAGACTTCTGCACGATCCTCAGTTCCGACGAATCCTAATGCCTTGCTATAGAGCGTCGAGTCTGGAGCCCTACTCTAGAGAAGAAGTCAGAGCAGCTCGCGAGTCTGCGCGGGCTTGTCGGGAGCATGGACATTTACCACTCAACGGCATCTGCGATTACTGGGCGGGGGTGAATGCTGAAGCTGGTGCCCGAGGTGAAGGCAGAGATCATCGCGGACCGTCTGTGAACACGACGCCGGAGCAGGTAGCGTGGCACGTACATCATTGTACCGCGTTCTCTCGTCTGATATGGCTGACAGGCGTACACGAGCAGTCCACGCACAGCGTCGCGGTCCGCATGACATGGTAAAAAAACCCACCGCTGCGCTCATACTTCGGGTTCTCGCCTCTGCACTTTTTCTCATAGACGGAGACGCTGGACGCTCTCGCTCTGACCGCATTATCCTTCAAGCGCCCTCCCCTCTCGAAATGCTCGGTCCATTGGCATCCCCTCAGCAAGTCCTATCCATGCCCACTCTGTTGTCCTCCAAATCCCACGCCGCCGAACGAATCGTCCTCCAACTGTATGGGCATGCGCTAACGAGGCCATATTGTGCCTCGATCCGATCGCGTTGTCCACCTCCAGATCCCGACGGACCATCTAGTAGTCCACATGCGCCTTCATGCCTATCGAACCTCCTCCAGATCCCACTCACTCTCATGCAGCGCGGAAGCTCATCACGCGTACCTGTGTTATAAGCCGTGCCATGCCCGGGCAGGATGTCTTCCAGGCGTTCACTGACACTTGGGTACCGCGGCGCCACGTCTCACGTTGGTTCACGCCTCCCCCTGCCTGCACGTACCTTCCAGTTTCAGACGTTGTCTACCAAAGACCAGCGCAAGACTGGCTCGGAGACTGATGCGGAGCCTCGGAGGGCGACATGGGAAACAGCGCAGGGCTCCATGCTGCTCACTGACTGCGGGTTTGCCGCGTCTCAGAGAGAGATGGTTCTTGGTCTCCCTTCGGACACTCCGAATCCCAGACGCCCCGCCGACCTTGTATGTTCCCCACGTTGGACCCATAGAACCTTCGAAAGCTGTGCTAGCTGTGTTCCAAGAATTGCCTTTGTACTTTGTTCGATGATGTCGTTGTATTCCCATTGTTCACCACCGGCACTTCCCGAACTCGGAGTTCGCGCGCGCTTCGTAAGTGGCCAATGCCGATGGTACATACCGAGGATCCAGTGAGGCATTGGCCGTACCGTCCAGAGCACATTGTCGGCATTCACATTGGACAGAGGAACGGAGGATGCATTGACGAGAGCAGGATCGACAGGGCTAACACATGGTATCCAATACAGCACACAACAACAATCAGAAGATAGAGCGATAGAGAGCGTACACCTGTCAAGTCCGCACTCCGTCAGCGACGTGAAGGACTGAGCGACATGGACAGCGACGTACGAGCGAGAACGCAGCGCGCGCGGCTCTCGCCAGGAGAACCGAGTCGCGCGGCTGTAGATACCAGTACTTGTACAGTGTGGGCACTTTCCGGCGGATCTCTTTGAACTGCCGGTAGGCTTCCGCAGCGGTCGGCCGCTGTGCAGGGTCCGGGTGGACCATCCGCTGCATCAGCGGCTCGAGCATGGTCAAATTCGAGTACTTCTACTTGCGCGTCGTCAGCGCACCTCACTGGACGCGAGGAGCATGCACGTACCCCGTGTAGCTCACGCCGAATGAGGTTGCCGATGAGGAAAACGTCGAGCTTGAACGGATCGTATGGGACGTCGTCCGAAAGTTCCGGGGGCTGCCGGTCGAGACCCAGCTTGCCTGTGACCACTCTCGGCTCTTCATCTGAAGTGAAGCGCGTCGAGATGCCGAAGTCAATGAAGTAATATTTAATCGGGACTGTCGACCGCGAGAGGTAGGGGGCGTGATCGGATACATCAGGCAATCTCCTCTGGGCGATGGGGTGGAACCCGCGAGGATATAAATTCGATGCGTCCATCATGATGTTCTTGAACGCGCAATCCCTACGTCCAGAGTCAGCACAGCCACATGGATACGAGTAAGAGACGCAGACCTATGAGCAACGTCGTGGTCGTGAATGAATACGAGACCCTGCATCCCTGTTGAGCGATGCAACGGAAACGGACAAGACGCGTTCCTACCTCTAGGACTTGGTCGATGCACTCCAAAACGTCTCCTACAAGTTCGAACGGAGGAGAGTCTATATAGCGTAGGAAGGGCATGACCATGTACGATGTGTCGGGGTTCAAGGGATCTTGTATAACATCGAGTAGCGGAACGCAGTGATTCCTGGGGTCGTGAAGCAGCTCCTCAGACGACAAATACGACAGTATTTGTAGCTCTTGCGAGTCGCTTTTCACTCGCTTCAGGTAGACGAGAGTCCCGTCAGATATTCGTGTGGCGTCCATAACGCTTGACCGCCACTGATGGGACTCCCAGTCAGCCAGGCGGGAGGCTCGCAGACTGATGACTCACCGGTAGTGGTTGGGCATCCTCGGCGTAGAACCAAGCAAACTCGGACTTTCCTATCCACGAAGGCCTCCAGTCCGGTTTGTAGCGCGGGCGAAGCATGTATCCGCGAGACTCTAGGAACTCCTGATGGTCCCTCCAGTAACGCTCCTCAGTAGAGAGTTTGGCGTGAACATCGACCTCCTCTCCCGTGTCATGCTGATGAGAGGACATAGTAGAAATAGACACAGGAGATGGACTGGAATGAGGGGATGGGGAGGATGTTGAACGTTGTCCGACTCAAGCTCAGCGGCGTACGCTCGGCGCGCCATTCACACTCCGCCACAAAAGTCTCCTTTTTTGGGAACCAGGTACACCGGCACCCACAGGCGCTCATAACGCAGAGCCGGCCTTGCTCTCGAACGACGACCGTCGCTGTGCGGTGGACGTAGCAGCGCACGGGATCCATTGTTCTACAAAGATTCGAGTCCCACTCCCATCATCCCAAAATACAGCCCAATTGTCTTGGCAAGGTTCAACTGCCATGAGGCTCTGCATCGCATGCACAGAACGCCCGCCGAAACCACGAGCAATGTCAACCGGTGTCATCACCATTGCTTCTCAAGACAAGGTGTCTCAGAGATGTACGTACTCCGTTGTGGGTACATGGGAGTTACTCCTTCAGACAACAAGGACCGCACAACTCGGTCGGTACTGTTCTCGCTAGTACTTGCACCGGATACAATGACCATGACATAGAACCACCGAGCGCTGCCAGAATTAGTAGCGATTGGCCACTCACATCTCCTGGCGCTTGTCAGGAGTATATTACCCCGAAGTCGACGTTCTGCAGCCCATATCTCCTTCTCGCAACCCCGCTTTTCACCCCTGGTTGGGAATATTACACTCACACCTTTCTTTGCATTCATTCCCGAACCTCGTAAACTATTCTAATGTCTATCCCTTGGGATCAACTCGAGCACGGCGTCATCATAGTCGACTATTCGAAGCTCCTGATAGGGCTTGCGCTTCACGGGGCTGGGGTACTAGGCAGCGCGGCGTCCTTCAACTATGTCCAGCAGCACTTGGACGCAGAGGCCCGTCTTACGAAGATGATAACCAACTGGGACTTCATCCTAGACTCCCTCAGCGAAGAAGAGAAAGCGCTCATTGAGCAGCGGAAGCCGGGTGCCCTCGAGGACCTCAAGGATACCTTGTACCAGTGCGTTGGCATTGATTCTTTGGCTGAACCCGTGGATGAGCAGCAGACACACCCTTCTCACTCTTAGACTCAAGAGGAGCCTGAGATTCCTGTCAGCCAAGTTGCAATCGGCTGGGTACTGGCAAAAGCTCTGGCCGAGAAGCGATATCTCCAAGGAGATCAGCGATCTTATAGCCAGATTCAACGAAGCGAACCGTGAGCTGACGGTGCGTACATCATCTATGCGTAGCAGGGTCGCGTGAAGCCTCATAGTCACTTGGACATAGGAAACCACCCGTGTCGTCCTCGACACCGACCAAGTCGACGCCGTCATAGAAGCCGCAAATGCGGTGGCAGCCGTGGAGGTCACCATGGAGATGGCGTCCTTGCCTCAGGCTGGCCCAGCTGACGGTGCGGTGCACACTCCCGCGCTTCCAGGGAATTGACCAGTCCTGACGTCTTTTGGTGTTGATTGCTAGATTCACAAGGGCAAAGCGCAGTCACTCAAAGCGGCACCGGCACGCCCCCCAATACAGCGAGTGCTTCTGGGTCTGAAGTGAATGCTGTGCAGAGTGCGCGTGAGGTGTCTACCACGTACCAGTGGGCTGTCGCGGCCACAGCGGGTGCGTACTCCGCTGTCGATTATTCACATCCGAGTACTAAGTGTGTGGATAGCCTTACTACCCGCAATCCTCCGCGGAAGATCGCGTCACAGGACACACGTGTCACCTGTTTGAAGCATAATGTCTCCCCTCAGCGTACCGCAAGTATGCGCTCCCTTGTGCTGCGATGTGGCCGCGCGCGGATTCTGATCCCTTGGAGAGTCCCGCGCTGCCCATAAGTCGGACCGTGTATTTATGCTCACGACTTGTAGAGTGTGACCTCCGACTCGGAGTATGTAGCGCGCTTCTTGTATTCTTTTGTGTTGCATCGCTTCTTTCATTCGAGATCACAGTGCACCCGCAGGATGTTCCTACGCACGAGAGCAGGGGTGTGGAACCCCAGCCTATTGTAACTAGCCATCGTGGCGGATGTACGGATCAGTCTACCCTTCAAGCTCCAGAAGTACCGACAGCATCAGGATATTTGATGAGGATTTGAAAGGGAGCCCGGGGACACCTACCCCCAGTAATCCTCCCGAGTCGGACATCTGAACATGTGTGCGGACTGGTGCTCGTGCGGGGGAACATGGGGTTCCACCTAGGGCGGCCACCATGGATCCCGCCCCGATACCAGGTTTTGCGTGCTTCAAACCTATACTACTCGTAAGTAATCACCCAAACGCTAGCAACACCCCTGAGGTAATGATCAGATCGTACGAGGACACGGATGGCATCCGCATCGAACAAGGCATGCACTGGACAGGTTAGTAATCACCCACACGCTAGCGACATCCCCCCAGGGAGCGTTCAGATCGTCCAAGGACACGAATGGCATCCGCATCAAACAAGGCATGATGGTCGGCATCCACATTGGACAGAGGAACGCAGGATGCATTGACGAGAGCACGATCGACAGCACTAACACATGGTATCCAATAGAGCACACAACAACAGTCAGAAGATAGAGCGATAGAGAGCGTACACCTGTCAAGTCCGCACTCCGTCAGCGACGTGAAGGACTGAGCGACGCGAACAGCGACGTACGAGCGAGAACGCAGCGCGCGCGGCTCTCGCCAGGAGAACCGAGTCGCGCGGCTGTAGATACCAGTACTTGTACAGTGTGGGCACTTTCCGGCGGATCTCTTTGAACTGCCGGTATGCTTCCGCAGCGGTCGGCCGCTGTGCAGGGTCCGGGTGGACCATCCGCTGCATCAGCGGCTCGAGCATGGTCAGATTCGAATACTTCTACTCGCGCGTCGTCAGCACACCTCATTGAACGCGAGAAATATGGACGGACGGACCGCATGTAGCTCGCGCCGGATGAGGTTGCCAATGAGGAATACGTCGAGCTTGAACGGATCGTATGGGACGTCGTCCGATAACTCGGGAGGCTGCCGGTCAAGACCTAGCTTGCCGGTGACCAATCTTGGCTCTTCATCTGAAGTGAAGCGCGTTGAGATGCCGAAGTCAATCAAATAGTATTTTACTGGGACTGTAGATCGGGAGAGGACCGGGGCGTAGTCGGACACATCAGGCAGCCTCATGTCGGCAATGGGGTGGAAACCGCGCGGATATAGTTTCGACGCGTCCATCATGATGTTCTTGAAGGCACAGTCTCTGCTTCAATGTTAGCATCGTAATATGGTACGCCCAGGGACGCGTACCTGTGCGCAACGTTGTGGTCGTGAATGAAAACAAGGCCCTATTACATTATCTCAGTACGAGGTCGGAAGTACACATTATGAGTGCATACCTCCAGCACTTGATCTAGACACTCCAGAATGTCTTCCACCAGCTCGAACGGCGGGGAGTCAATGTACCGTAGGAAGGGCATGACCATGTAGGATGTGTCTGGGTTCGACGGGTCCTGTATGACATCTAAGAGCGGAACACAATGATTCCGGGGGTCATGACGCAGCTCGTCGGACCAGAGGTACGAAAGTATTCGGAGCTCCTCGGAGTCGCTTTTGACTCTCTTCAAGTAGACGAGGCTCCCGTCAGAGATCCGCGTAGCGTCCATGACGTTCGACCTCCACTGGATGAAGCACGGGGTCAGTAAGGACCAGACAAGCTGGAGGCGTGCAACTTGCTGGAAGAGGTTGGGCGTCCTCTGCGTAGAACCAAACAGATTCGGATTTCCCTATCCACGAAGGCGTCCAATCCGGCTTGTAGCGCGGGCGCAGCATGTATCCCCGAGCCTCCAAGAACTCCTGACGGTCTCTCCAGTAACGCTCTTCTGTAGAAAGGATAGCGTGGACATCCTCTTCTTCTTCTTCTTCTTCTTCTTCTGCACACTGATGAGAGGACATGTCGAGACGAAGGGCGGAGTATACAGACGGCTTGAACAGAGAGGGGCGGGGGAGAATGCTGAACGAGTTGTCCGACTCAAGCTCAGCGGCGTGCGATGGCCCACTATTCACACTCCGCCATAAAAGTCTCCTTTTTTGGGAACCAGGTACACCGGCACCCACAGGCGCTCATAGCGCAGAGCCTGCTTGACAGATTTCTGCTCTCGAGCGACGACCGTCGCTGTGCGGTGGACGTGAAAGCCCTTGCGATCCATTGTTCTCCAGTGTTTGGATCCTACTCTCATTATTCCACACTACAGCCCAATCGTCTTTCCCAGTTTCGAACTGCCACGAGGCTCTGCATCGCATGCACAGAATGCCCGCCGAAACCACGAGCAATGTCAACCGGTGTCATCGCCATTGCTTCTTAGGACAAGGTATCTCAGAGATGTACGTACTCCGTTGTGGGCGCATGGGAGTCATTCCTTCAGACAACAAGGGCGGCAGAATCCGGTCGGTACTGTTCTTGCTAGTAAGTATTTGCGGTGGGTAGTACAATGACCACGACGGATCGCACAGAAGCGAGTGCTACCAGAAATAGAGACTAGCCACTACATAACATCCTGTAGCGCTTGTCATGGATATATCTTCCCCCATAGCTGCGACTCTGCAGCCCATATCTCCTCCCTACATCGCGTTTTTCGCCCCTGGTTGGGCACACTACCCTCACGAACCTTTCTTTGCATCCATTTCCGAGTCCCGTAACCTACTTATAATGTCTATTCCTTGGGATCAACTCGAGCACGGCGTCATCGTACTCGACTACTCGAAGCTCCTCATAGGGCTCGCAGTTCATGGGGCTGGTGTACTAGGCGGCGCCGCGTCCTTCAACTATGTCCAGCAGCACTTGGACGCAGAAGCCCGTCTCACGAAGATGATAGCCAACTGGGATCTCATCCTGGACTCCTTGAGCGAGGAGGAGAAGGCCACGATCGAGCAGCAGAAGCCTGGGGCCCTCAGAGACTTGAGGAACACATTATACCAGTACGCCCGTGATTTCTCTTCCGCATCACGGCAGACTGGACATATCCTTCTCTAGGCTGAAGAGGAGCTTGAGATTCCTCTCCGCCAAGCTCCAGTCCGCTGGGTATTGGCAGAAGCTCTGGCCGCGGAGCAATATCTCGAAGGAGATCAGCGAGCTGTATGTCAAATTCGACAAAGCGAACCGCGACTTTACGGTGCGGCGCACCTCGTCTTCTATCGCCCTCGCCAGGCTTTGACTCCTGTGTCTCACCCCGTCCAGGAAACTACCCGTGTCGTCATGGACACTGACCATGTCGAGGCGGTTCTGGAAGCCGCCAACGCGGTCAGGGCCGAGCCCGAGGTCAATATCGAGATGAACCCTTTACCCAACGCTGACGGTGACGGTGAGTTGCGAACGATTGCCTCACCGTTGATGAACGCGCTGGCCCTGACATGTCAAGCAGTTCAAGACGAGACCTCGACGGACAGCAGTCCGGAACCCTCGTCAAATGAAGCCAATGCTTCCGCTCCCCGAGTAACCTCAGTACAGAGTGCGCGTGAGGTGTCTATGACGTACCAATGGGCCGTCGCGGCCACCGCGGGTGAGTACGCACCCAAATATCCTTTGTCTCCAGGAGCTGAACATAAGGACAGCCCTACTGCCTGCACTCCTTCGCGGACGGTCGCGTCCCAAGACACATGTGTTGCCCGTCTAAGACACATGTGCCCTCAGCGAGCAGCGAGCATGCGTTCCCTTTTCTTGCGATGTGGGGCGTGTCGTGCGGAGGGAAGGACTCCGGGTGTCGTCCCCCGCCCGGTGTCGGAATATCGCAGAGCATTTGCCTCTCTGATCGCTTGGATAGTGACGCGCCGGGTCGGGCAGTGTATTCATGATCACGACTTGTATTACCTCTGGGTATGTAGCGCCCTTATTGTATTCATTTCTATTCCATAATTTCTCTTGTTCGGAACTGTCGTGCCCACACGATGTTCGACGGCTTGGGTCAGTGTGAGGCACGTCCTAGCCTAGACCCCGCGGCCAGCGTGATCTCTACTGCAGGGCGCTCGTCAGCACTGAAAAGCGGACGTTCGACGCGACGAGTCCCTGATTACTCGCCTCGAACACGAGTACAGATACCCCGAATCGCTCGAGCCCCACAAAGTCCAGACTAGCTGACTGGTGCGGGAGGCTGTACTTGTCGAGAATGTCCTCCGTCCGGGGAGACACAGTTCAAATCCAGGAATCATACGCAGATCTTCCTCGGGTCGCCGCAGATGTCGATGAATCCGTGGCAGCGGGGCGATACGAGAGCATGTAGGACCCAACCCCTGTCTTGGGGTAGAAGCTCAAGACAGCCGCCGCCCTGCGGATCCAGAGGGCTGGAGAATGTAACCGCCGAGTACTCGGATGCCACCAGGCAGTCATCTGCTCGGCCCCGCAAGGCCGTCATTTCTACGGCAGACCTTATGTTCTCCCTTAGAATGCCTTTGATTACGACGGACAGGAATCGGAGCGATATCCCTGCCACGCACAGATGGGTCCAGCACGTTACCGGCAATATTCATGCCCGAACCTGTTCCGAGACGTGTAGCAGAATGCCGTGAGCTTCGTTATATGGTGGTACTTGTTTGATGGTACTTACAAGTACTAATGCATGATGGAGTGTCCTCGGCGCACCGACGTCCTGGACGTCTGATCGTCTCAGAGCGAGAGCGCGAGCTCTGCTGAAGACGAAGTTGTCCCTAATTAAAAGCATCAGGTCAGCACACTGTATATCCGTAGGCGTCGCTGTATGAACCAAGCGGGCTGAGGTGCACACCTGGTCGTCGTTCGAATTCAAGGTGTTTCGACATGCGGACTTGGTCAAGTGCCGCCTCGGGCGCTTATGGGTATGGCAACAGGGAGTGGCCTGCTCGCAAGCGCCCGATTTGTTTGGCTCCTCCCACGTGGGACGATTGCAGGACCCGGGTCACCCACCCAGCGTCCACATATCGGCAACCCAAGGCGCGCAGGACCGGCGGCTGCAGAACGCTCAAAGAGGAAGTTTAACAGGCGCCCATGGACATGCCTGCCTCTGCACGGTCACCGGTGATGTCGGGGAAAACACCTGTGGTTTACAATGTCAGATAAGGGCATGTCAGAGCAGCAGCTATAGAGGGTTTGCAAGCATGCTTATAACAAGTTACTCATACTACTCAGAAATGCCAGGACATACAAGCCTTGGTGCATCAGCAATTTAGCACAACAGATTGTGCTACACTGGCAGCCGGGCCCATGGGCAGTAAATTGGTGCATGGAGTTGTAGCAGCCTATAGAGTCCAATAGTATAGGTAGCACACTATACACCGCCAAACGACTCTCAGGTTACGAGCAGCTGAATTTCTCACGTCGTGAGCGGCTGCTCTGCCAGAGCCCGATTGCCTGCTTATCACATTGCCAGCAGCGGATCTTACAAGCTTACCGCCAGCCCGCAGAAGATGCGACTTCCCGCCTCTCGCAAGCTTCCTGTGATGGTGAAGTTCAGGCCACCACATCCTCTCTGCTCGAACATGTGCTTTTCCCAGAATTGCGGCATCTCCTTCCTGCCGGACGCCTTTGCCACCGCTTACCGTCGCTAGTGACGCTTTGTTACGCGCTGTGCTCGAGCTCGAAGTCCGGGCCTCCGGACCTCAACTCCGATGTCCGTACTCCGGACTTACTCTGGACTTGTACTCCGGTTCCCGTATTCCGTACTCCTTACTCCGGACTCAACTCCGGACCATCAGATGTCTCAGATCACGCCATTAGCCTCATGTTTGTTCTCAACAATTAGGTTATTGTCTTTCCGCGATTACTTTGCACTCCGCTCTTACTCCTTCCTATTCCGTACTTCCTTATTGTACTCAAAGATAATAAGCCCGTGTCTATTTATACTGCTCCGGAATGTACTAGCTACTCAGTTCGGATATCTCGTATTCATAACCCTTTCCTGAACTCCTTGTCCGACCTCTGACCTCCGACCTCCGAACTCCGTCCAACCTTGAACTCTTGACTCTGTCTCGTCTCCGTTCTTCCTAATTCTCCCTTCCAAAGATCTAGTCCGAATTCCCGTACTCCGTACTCTGACATCTCCGTCCACCTCTAAATTGAGGACACTCCGTCATGAACCCGTGCGTTGTCAATAGCTTCGCAGAAGTCCTCCCCCGTGCATACTCCGAACTCCGGATCTCATCCCCTCCACTCCGGACTTCGTCTGCTTCACTCCGGACCAACTCCGCTCCGTGTCCCCGGACTTCCCTAGTCCGAACTCCGACTCCGAGTCCGGTACTCCAGAGTTCCCAAGCCCGCACAGTCCTAACACGCTTCCCCGAAGCGTGTTGGGCGATGTTTGTACCCCTCTTGTGTGTATATGATCGTCGCATCCCTTCATCAGCGACGCTCTCCACTTCCCTTCGCCCCTTCGTCACTCTTTCTGTGGTGAAAGGTAAGTCCTCTCTAAGTTCCAGGTAAGTGTTCAAGTCATGGAGAGACGAGTACAGCATGACTACCATGAGCTACATAATCATATCATGCAATGAATTAGTGAGCCCTATGTAGGTCGTATCTGACTCTTCACGACACTGTTACGACCTGGTAAGTATTAGTAGAAGAGGGATCTGTGGAAGTATATACCGATATTGAAGATTTTGCATAATATCATATTGTTCAAATTTTATCTCTCTACCCCAATGCCCCCCCCCCCCCCCCGGGCCAGATGTGCGAAAGGAGCAGCGCCGCTACCACTGTGGGCAATAACAGACTGTTCAGATTTGGTGTTATACTGTACAGCCGGTCGTGCGCATGCGACGGATGTTATATAATCGATCACCAAAAGATGCGCCCTCCGAAGCGAGAAAAGCCGACTCTGTGATGTCCGCTGTCAGGTTGCAGGCAGGTCCACAAGTCAGCTGGTGGGCAGGGGGTCCTGCTCGGAGGGTCTAGTAATATCCGTCATGACTATCCCCGCTGCCTGACAGAGGCACCATCAGCCGCTCCCACGGCCATGCTCGACCCCAGGCAGATTCCGCCTTACAGTCAGGTCCGCCATCGCCGGCGGTGTAGGATTAGTAATGTATGATATCTTTCTATAGATGAGCTATGAAGCCAGTAGGACTGGGTGTTAGGACACATGACTGTCACATCCCATGCCATGCCGACGAAGGGCCCGACCCCCAGTCTGAACTCCGAACAGATGTCCCGATGGACGTCCTGACGGATCTCCTGGCGGAATTCCGGAAGATACTTATACGGTAGTACTCTAGTCTTCTTCTTCAGTGACATCATATCTCTTCTTATCAATCTATCCTTCCTCTTGTCTTCGTCATCAGGCCTCCGAGTTCCGTAAAGTCCGAGGGCCTATGATGTAAGACCCTTTCCTTATCAATTAGGATTACTTAGTATAAATAGCCGAGCTGGTAGTAGTGTTTGCCTCAGTTCGGACACCTCGTTACTTCTCAGCTTCTTCCTTGGCTCCTCCGGTACTTACTGCAATACATCTCCCTTCCTCGTAACTCCTCCCGTAACTCTGTCAGAACTCTGTCCCCTTCCGCCTTCTTGTTGGTGTTCTCTAGTAAATAGGGGATACTGGACGAGATTGCTCAGGGTGTTGTTAATAACTTTGCCGAAGTCCCACCCCCGTGTCGTAGCCAGATTCCATCCGGAGCTCCCAGGGCTCTGACCCCCCCCCCCTGTGTCTGCCTGCCATCTATGACACATGTCCTAACAGTGTGTCTGAACTCACGCTGAGGGTCTCATCATGTCCACATGTTGTTGATGCGACCCCACTCCGTGCACAAGGCCGCAGAGCACAGAAGCCGCTTCCTTCGCTGAGCTTCGCAGATCTTTGCGCACCTTCACAATCGTCTGCACAGTTTCGCAAGTCTTCGCACCTTCGCAGTCCCGGATCGCAGGTCTTCGCACCTTTGCAGCCCCTGCAACGGACTGCAGTCCTGTGGGCGAATCGAAGAGCAGTCGCTGTTGAGGACCCGGCGCTCGACCAGGCGGCTGTGGAGCGAAGTCCTTTGCACCTGCCTGCCCTGAAGAAGCCCCCAGCGCTAGGTCCGTGCATTCACAATTGGCTCAGCAGCGCGAAGATCTGGTCTGGCATCACATGCGTAGCACGCCATCTTGGCACTCATGTAAAATACTCGCACTTTGCAGTGCAAGCAACTCAGACTCCGTTTCCCCTCCCCAGAGCTGAGGTCTCACTGTGCCCTAACCGTGTTCGCATTCGCGTCCTCCTTGCATTTATCACTTCGCTGTGTCGAGTTTCTTATTGAGCACTGTGTCTTCCTCTTCACCGTCCACATTTACACTGAGTTGCTGCTAAATACTGCGTAGCCGCGAAGAGTCACCGAGTCCCTCCGCACCTGCACTGATTGTCGACGAGACCGCGAAGAGTTGCGAACGGTCGCAAACATCCACGAAGGCTCGCGAACGTCTGCGAAGAGCCTTGTTTGCGCCAGCCCGCCACTGCACCGCGTTGTTCGCCTCAAGGGCACCCCGGCCGAACTGCTACATCTCCTGACCTCGCCGTCTACCTCCGTTCAGCTTGTCAGAGGCCTTGACCTACAAAGGCTCTCGGCCTCAATCTCACGGCTTCAGGGTAGATTTGGCACATCATCGTTCAGATGAGTGTTTGCGAGGACGAACGAAGACAGACTGCACACAACCTCGAGAACCTCCAAATGGCGGATAACCAGTGGATTGCAAAGTACATCAGTCAGTTCAAGCGGCTCGCTACGCAAGTCTGCTGGGGAAGAGCGGCTGTCCGTTACCAGTTCTATAAGGGTCTCCCAGCACGTTTGAAGGACCGGATCTCTGAGGTCGGAAAGCCTGACTCCCTGGAGGAGCTCTGGAACCTTGCGCAATCCCTGGACCATTGGTATTGGGAACGCAAGGTGGAGCAAGCCTGGGAATCTTTGGGGGGCCACAAGTTGTTGTTCTCATCCTCCGCAAAGACCACCTCAGAATCCCAGTCCACCACCTACACAAAAACCACCTCCTCCGCCAGGACTTCTCAGTCCGCCTCTTCTGCTGCCCCTCAGAACTCCTTGTCTACATCTGCTAAGACTCTGGCTAAGCAACCCTCCAAGCCCTACTCCAATAAGTTGGGTAGGGACGGTAAGCTTATGCAGGAGGAACGGCAGTGTCGGTTCGCCAACAACCTGTGTAACTATTACTGGCTTTACACATTGATTGCTTCTGTTATGCAGCAAGAAAGGGTATTTTGTGTTTGAGTTTTCAGGGTGTCACGGGCAAGCTGTGTGTGAGCTCGCGACGAGGGTGCATGCGGGTGCTCGGCACTGCGCGCAACCAGCTTGTTCTTGTTTTGTTTCGTCTCGTCTCCTATGACACCTACTGTCTCCTATACGTCTATGGGCTCTGCCCGGTCTCGCATGTTTTGTACACAATAGGTCTTGTGTTGTACTGTACTTATACTTGAGTGCTCGTTGCCGCTCGCCTGATTCCTGTGAATACAGACTGAGATGAGCATCTGATTACTTACCTTGATTACTGAGCTTTCTTACTGATTAGTACTGTAGTTCATTGTTCTATAGGTACATAAGATCTGTATTACCAGTCCTGCAAATACAGACTGAGTTCATTGTTCTATATTTTGGTCAAGTTCTGCAGCTTCTACAGATCTTTAAGATACTAGGGGAGCAGTGGAAGGAATGGAACAGGTCAAGTGACAACCACAAACTGTAGTAATTGTAATAAGTAGTCCTACATGAAGAACTCACTTTTGCAATGATTCAATAAGGTCCAATCAACTCTATATATGCTCTATCGTCTGGGCACACTTGTTCAGCCTGCAAGAGTAGTACAACATCGTGCGCGACACGGTCGAGCCGCCGCACATGTCCCCAGAGGCGGACCGACTCGGCGGTCGCACGCGCAGGACGCGTACAATCCCCCGGGCGCTTGCGGGACTGCCAATTGGGCGTCATCCAGCTTGACTTTTCGGACAGAGTTGCGGGGTCCTGCCAGGAAGCAACGTGGACCTATTGGCCAGAGGCCAGCGGCTTGCGTCGGCATGACGCCATGTGTTTGTGGCGGGCGAGCGCTTGCGAGCAGGCCACTCCCTGTTGCCATATATGGGATATCGTTGGCGCCCGTGTACCCCGCGTCGACAACGCCGCCGTCATGCCACAGCGCACGCACCTCCGACACTCTGGTCTCCTCCTCCTACCACCACAGCCTTCATGAGGCTGCTCTCCATCTTGCTCGGGGCTGCATGCGCATATGCGCTGCACGCCTCCGAGGCTGGCGTGATCGACTGGCACAAACCTCATGTCGGTGTCCCTCTCATCCAGTCTCCGGCGACCGCTCCGGCTTTCCATAGGCGAGAATACGACGGCGGGGCCACGCGCAGCGTCATCCTGACCGCGTCTCAAAGCAACATTCTTGCTGCACTGAACCCCGCGAACGGCTCTATAGGTGAGTGCACGCGTCATCTGCGGAAGGACGAAGGAAGGGCGAACGCGTTCAAGCACAGAATGGCGGTACATCTTCGACGACGACGATCATATACTAGCATACCGGAGGAACAACGATGGTGCGTGACGTGCATATAGACCCGCTTTGTGAGGTACTGAGGCATACGGACAGTGGTAGCCGCCTTGTCTGGGATCGGAGGTGCCTACCTTCGTCTATTCGACGCTATTCAAGGGGACCTGCTCCTTGAACGACGACTACACAGCCCAGAAGCGGGCCGCCTGTTCGAACCCGAGTCTCTGGGAACAGCGTTGGCATTCGGCGTCGGTGAGCATGCCCAGGATGTCTACGTGCTCACAGACGGGCATGTCCTGCGCAGCATCCAGCGAAGTAGCGGTGAAGTGAGGTGGGGGTGGACAGCGCCGGACCAAACGTAAGTCTTCGTTCGCGTCTCCATCGATATCTCCACCTCTCCGCATGCCCAGCAGTGGCTAGTTCTGCGCAGTGGGGTGCATTAAGCCTTCTCCGAGCTTGCGCTCTGGTATTTCCATGATCTACGTACTGACATTTACCGCTTAATTTGCAGGTCTCAGGTGGTATATTCCAAAATTGTTGCGACGCCATCTACCGTCTATCTCCTCGGACTCTCAAAATCCTTCGCGTCTTACACGTTGCATGTCACATCGCTATCACCTACCACTGGCGAGATCATCGCAAGCAGTGATATTCCTTCGAGTATCACGTCAGGGTTCTCCGGAGTGCTCGTGCTGCACGACCTCAGAGCATCAGACGTGGAACTGCAACTGGTATGGCTGGAGCGCAAGGCCGTCAAGTCCTTCCCCTTGACGCCCAGCCTCAAGGCGAAGACCGCCGTAATGAAGGGTGCGACGTACCGAACCATCGAAGACGTCGGGGTATCCGAATACGGCCTGTTCGTTGCCATCCAGGAGGACGGTTCTGCCCGGGTGATTAGACTCAGCTCCGAGGGCTTGAAGGTAATCTGGGAGTATGCGGACTCTGTACGTACAGCACCGCGTTGGCTACGAGATCTTCCCTTTTGACTTTTTGTGCACCCCTTTCCTGCTTCCTCAGGCAACATCGCCGCAGCGCTCCGATTCGATCTACGCCGGCGGTCTGGACGTCGATGGCTATCCGTACATTGTCCGGGTTTTCTGGTCCCATGCATTCAAGGTGCGTGTTGTACCGGACCACCGGTCACTGGCGGGCATTATCACTGACGCTCAGTACCCCACAGCAAGCCTCGGCGCACGTCTTCGCGTCGCACCTTGCGGAGGGCAAGGGCCTCGTTACGGGATACACGTTCCCGTTCAAGACGGCGGAGCACGGCATCATCAGCCACGTACGTCCACCTCCCTAGCATGCACATGAACTTCGCTGAGCGCATTGCCCGCAGGTCGCCGTCGACGCTGCGAATCCGGAGCCTTACAGGGTGCTCGCGAGGCTATTCCTGACAACATCCACCGGCGCTGTCCAGCTATGGCAGCAGGACCAGCACCAATGGACGCGCGAGGAGGGTCTTTCGGACATCCGCGTCGCCGAGCTCGTCGAGCTGCCGGAAAGGAAGGTCGCCGCGCACGGCGGCGTCGAGCACGAGACGTTTGCGGCGCGCGTCCGCCGGCAACTTTCCGACGCACAGGTACGTTCGAACCCGGACCCAGGCTGCGGGGACAGCGAGCTTATGCGGCTTCTCGCCAGGATTTCCCGCAGTACGCGGTGAACTTCGTGCGACGCTTCGTGACGGGCTCGTACGCGTCCGTGAGCGCCTCCGTGGCGCCGTCCAGGAACACGACGGAGCCTCTGGCGCGCGATGCATTTGGTTTCAGGAAGGTCATTGTCGCTGCGACGTCCCACGGCAAGATGTACGGCATCGATTCTGCAAACGGAGAAGTTCTCTGGAGCCGGGTATTCGGTCTGGGGTGGGCAGCGCAAGTGGGCGGCCAGATCATCCCCGCAAAGCTCTTCGTGACGCGCACGGTCAGCGACGGCGAGACTCCGCAAGTGGTGCTGGTGACCCAGCGCAAAGCGAACAATGTGAGTTTAACTCCGCTCATCGAGGGCACGACGCCTTGCTGACTCAGATTTAGGGACTCGTCGACACGGTTCTGTTCCATGTAGAGGCTCTGACCGGCGAAGACGCAAGAGGAAAGTCACCCTCTGGAGACGTCCTGCAAGGTGAAGACGTCGTTTCCGGCCCGCTCGTCGAGGCGTTTCTCCTGCGCACGGCCTCTGGGCGCGCAGTCCTCCTCCTTGACGAATTCCTGCAGGTCCATCTCTACCCCGATACAGACGAGACCCAGCGCGCGTTCGAGAAGGCACTCCCGAGCCTGCGCATTCCGTTGAAGTCCGGGCCCCCGGGGCAGCGCCAGCTCACGGGCCACCAAATCCCGCCCAAGGTCGAGTTTACCGGGCGGCACATCGCGTACCCGACGTGGACGCTGCCGTTCCCGCCCGCGGAGGACATCCGCGCGGTGTTCGCGCGCCCGGCGGATCCGGTCGCGTCCCTGGGCAAGGTGCTCGGGAACCGCACGACGCTGTACAAGTACCTGAACCCGAACCTCGTCGGGGTGCTCACAGGCCCGTCGGCGCAGTCGAAGGGGGCGGCGTGTGCGGTGTACTTGGTCGATGGCGCGAAGGGCACGATCATCTACCATGCTGTGCTGCCTGCCGCTGGGGCTGCGTGCGACGTCAAGGCGACGCTGGTGGAGAACTGGCTAGTGTATCATTACTATGACAGTGAGCTCGCTCCTGGCCAGGCCAAGGGGTACCGCATCGTTTCCGTCGAGCTCTACGAAGGGCATGGTGTCGATGACAAGACGATGAGGTGTGCACTTGTCCTTGCTAGTCGCCTTTGTCAAAGTCTCACAAGTCCATCACACAGCTCCGATCTCTCGTCGCTGTCGAACGAGACCACGGCCGTCAGCGTGTACGAGCAGTCATACGTCTTCCCCCGGGGCGTGCAGACGCTTTCACCGACGTCGACCAGTTATGGGATCACCATGAAGGACATCATAGGTGTGTGAATTGTCTCTACTGCACTGTCGACGTGCTAACGTGGGCGGTCGCAGTGGCAAACGAGAACCACCAGATACAATCCTTCCCTCGCCGCTTCCTCGACCCTCGCCGTCCAAAGCAGAAGCCGACCGCGGAAGAAATGGAGGAGTGGCTCATTCAGTACGATCCCCTCATACCCGATGACCCGAAACGAATCCTCTCGCACAACTACCAGGTACGGTTCCCCTGCGTTATTCCATCGATGAACGCGTGCGCTGACCGTACCTCCTCTCTACCCGTAGGTTGCCAAAACGCGACGCATCGTAACGTCCCCCGCACTGCTCGAGTCTACGTCGCTCGTGTTCGCGTACGGCGTGGACCTGTTCTTCACCCGCGTCGCGCCGTCGAACACGTTTGACGTCCTTAGCGAGAACTTCAACAAGGCACAGCTTGTGTTCACCATCGGCGGCCTTGCTCTTGCGATCATTGTTGTGAAGCCGATGGTAGCGAGGAAGCGTCTGCGGGAGCGATGGTATGCTTGAGTTGCTTTCCGTCTTGTCGGGAGATTCCTGTTGCGCAGTTTGGGGTGGGTGTATCTATACGGTCGGGACTGCATAATCAAGGCTAGCTAGACTCTTCATTCATGATGTGTCATGACGCTTGATGCACCCTCATAAAATGGTACAGTTGTAGGCGAGGCTTCATGCGTCAAGCCCAAACACCAGGTCCGACGACTCGCCCCGGGCCCCAGCGACACGATACAAATACGTAAACCAAAATGCGGCACAGCATGGGCGTATCTCACCCTCTTACAGAGACCGCGGCGTTTCTAGCGATAAGTACACCCAACTATCCTGCCAGGAGTTTACACTCATTGACCTCATCTACGCACCGACAGCAGGAAAACTGTTGGGCCTCTCTAACATCAATCATATCAAAACATGGCTTCAAACCCCGGCCAGAAACCTGATGTGGTGCGTACAGCAGTGCACTGCTGTACTCTTCCTACTATGATCAAGTATGAGTCTGATGCTATGCCATACAGGAGCTCAATAGTATCCGCACTCTCACAATATATGGCCTTGCAAGAGACAACGATGGCGCCGCGGTGGAACTGATGATCAACCGCGTCAGCCCGCTATCTTCCACTGAAGCCGAGCTCGAGCTGGACGCTCCTGATCTCCCTCCGATCCCCACAGTCGATCTTCCTCCCGATGGCACGGCTCATCTCCGAGTGCAAGTTGAAGAAGTCTTGATGGATCCTATGGATCCAGAACGCTCCTGGATTTTCAGTGTCAGCATGATTGATGAAGAATCGTGCCCATTCTATGTGCCCCCACTTGTGATCAAGGTCGCACCGCTTCGCCTCGGCAAGCGTCTGGCTCGCGAGGCAGCGTGGTACGAAGGTCTCCGCTGCATGCAGGGTGTCTCTCTTGCACGATGCTTCGGCTATTTCCGTCGAGAGGTCGACCAGCGGAAGATAGTCGTCGCGCCTTGGGACCCCGATTGCAAGTTTCCCAGGACGGAGGAGGACTTCGACATCTTCGACCTACCGCATCCATCGGCAAGTCTGAACGTACTACTCCTCGAGAGACTGGGCAGCCCCATCGACGACGTCTTCTCAAAAGAGGGTGTGGAGGAGAGTTTGTGAGTCGATGAGACGGGAGCATGCCCCTTGAGCCACCGCTAACGCTTACCCGCTAAACCTAGAAGGGATGCAGTGGACATCACACACGACTTCGCCAAACTTGGTGTGAATCATGGGGATCTCTATGCGCGCAACGTCCTGAGAGCTCTACCCTCGCCTCCCGGTCTGCACGGTGTTCCGTTCAGCAATGGCCGCGTGATTCAACACCGTGCCATTGATCTCGAAATGGCCGGCAGGTCCATATCACAACCTGAGGACTTACAAGAGGAGCTGCTCACTGGGGTCATTGATGACCTGGGCAGCGCCGCTGGTCGACTTTACGGTTTTGGGCATATGGAGCAGTTCCACGACGCGATGGTCTCTCCGTTGTTGAAGGATCAGCGCTGGTAGAGTTCTCAATGTTTGGCCCGGAGCATACATCGTTATTTCCGATGACTGCCAACCGCAGTCTATTTGTTCCCAATCCGTCGCTATATGTTGTAATTCCGCACCTCGACTCAATGATAGCGCTCGCGATGAGCAGTAGTGGGAGTCGTGAAGCATCATCCTGGCGAGACGTGACGAGCTGAGGTCGTTTCGAGCCAAGCATCATTCATCCAGTTAACATATGGGTCCGAGTGCCAAGTGTGATAAGAGCAAAGCAACGACAGCAAATACTTCGCCACGAGTGATCACTGAGCCATGAGCACGCACGCACACCGGTCGTGAAAGCGCTGATCAGTCGCTTGTACAAGCCTCCAGGATATTCGACGGTATCTGGTCGGTCAGAAGGCCGATGAAGTCGTCCAAGGCGATCCACTGTAGACTCTGCACCGGCGTGCCTTCGTGGAAGACGCGCACAAAGTGGCCGCCTACTCCGGGGTCTTCCCAGACCTGGGCACGGCGTCAGATACGCGTACAGACTCATCATAAAGCTGTGACTTGCCTCCATGACAATCTCCGACCCGAGTGCAGGCCATCGCAGGGGAGCGATCTTGCCCAGGCCAAGGAGGGCTGCAAGGCGAATCATCGTCCCGTCGTGCCCGACGTAGAACCGCAGTTTGTATGGATCCTCCCCAGAGCGAAAGAGCTGGAAGTTTTGCGCGAGCTCGAGCATGAACACCCCTGGACAACAGACGCAGGTGAAACTCCCGGTGACTCGCGGAAGCTATGATCGACCTACCGAAATCGAGCTGCGAATACGTCGTCGCGTTCTCGGCGGCATTCCAGATATAACTGAGCGCGCAGGTCCAGCGGTTCAGCCCGGAGATGCATGGAAGCGTGCAGGGGCTGACTCACTTGTACTCGAAGTCGCCGATGGCGAACACCCTCGCTGCGTCCGCCTCGGAGACGCACGCGCCCGTCGAGTTGCACGGGAGGGGGTGCCCGTTGCATGTCCGCGAGCTAAACGTGTCGAAGAAGTGATCGTCTGCGCGTGGATCGTGGTCAGAAGAGGCGCATAGATGGCGCGTCGCCTCCAAGACGCCGCAACTCACACCACGACGCCCATGCGTCCAGGCCTGCCGTCCCTAGCGTGGCGTCCAGCCTCGCCTTCAGGTCCGCATTTGCCTCGAGATGGTCCGTCCAGGCGGGGACGTTCTGGAACGCCGAGCGAATCGCATCTGCATTCGGACAAGGGTAGCTCGGAGGGATCGAGTCGATCTGGGCGCGTGTGTGACATGTCAGTACCGTATGAAAGCGTCGCCCTCAATGCAGAGCGGAGCCGACTAACGGGTGATGGCTGTGTCGTAACCGGAAACGTCTTTGTGGCCATCCTGGGATCCATCCCGACGAGCAGCCCGCTCGCCACCTGGAACGTCCTCGTCTCCGTCGACGTGCGAATGAAGATATCCCGCTCGCTGACGGACGTAAGGAACCCCAGCTCGTGGTTGTACACCGACCAGAAGTCCTGCATGGAAATCAGCGAGCGCGCACCAGAGCCCGGTACGACGGGGTCTACCTGTCCGTGGCGGACGGCATCTTCGAGGCCGCCTTTGGTGAGCTGGCCTTCGTCGCAGGTGCCATTCCAGATCTGCGAGAGGAAGGGATGCCAAGGTGGACTGACGGTCTCATGGAAGACCCGGGCTCCGCCGCCGCCGTAACTGTACTGCATGAAGTCCGCACAGTCCCACGGGACGGAGTTGAGTTCGTTCTCGTTGGGGTAGAGGTTGTCGGGCGTTCTCTGTGCTTCAATTCAGAGAGCCGGAAAGCAGCCTGACTCAATGCCAGGCGCACGTACCTTGTGATGGCGAATGACGGCGTTCAGATAGACCAGCTTGGCTCTCGGCGCGTTCGCCGGCTTGCGATAGTGTTTTGCGTTTACATGAGGGGCATTGCAGTAATTGTAAGTGTTCCAGGGTAGGGTCTCCGGCGTGATAGAAGAGTTGTACACGCCGTTCACAGACGCCAGTTGCCCCGTATCGCCATGTACGAGTCCGACGAGGGAGCACAAGAGCGGTATCTGTAACAAGCACTGCCAGAAGGTCTTTGCCATGGTCACCGCGCAATGAAGCAGTTGGTGTGCTATCATCTTATAGTATCCCGACGTCGAACGTGCGTGCTACACGGGATCATACGGCATGGGCGACGTCAACGCCGGGGCTCCAGGTAGGTCAGCTGGTGACGCTTCGAACAAAATGCGGTTGAAGAGAGCAGTTGTTGTAACAGCATGACTTGACTTACAGACTTCTTCTGCAGATGATAGGGCATCTGCATACATGAGCAGTGATCGTTGTGAATAGTTGCCGACAAGGAAGTGTTGGATTCGACGGTATTGTACGTGCTCGACTCTCACGCGTTACTGCAAGTGTGGGAAAGGGACTAGTAATGCTCTGAAGTGCGCCCAAGGAAAGCAATCGCCAGTACTTACTTGTGCAGTAATCAAGCAGCGGGCCTAGATCCCATATTATGCACTCCAAGCAGGCTGCGAATCGTCAGGCAATGGAATACAGCAACTTCAAGAGACATCGTGGGTTAGGAGAGGCACATCCTCCGGTTCGCGAACGATTTGGGAGTCTTTCAAGCTCATAGTACCCAGTATTCCGAGATACTACCAGAACTCAAGTACTCAAGCTCAAGCCTTATTAGAGACAAAACGAGCGGATGATCGTTGGTTTCACGCAGGAGCCGCCGCAAGGCCTGGGTATTGTAGAACGCAATGGATTTCAATCTCCGAGCAAACCTCAAGCTGATATGCCAAAGCTCCGACCGAATGTCCCTAAGGAGCAATGACGGGCGCTTCCTTCCGGTCCGCGTCCGCGACTTGGTGAGGAACGACGACTTCGCGGCGCAAGACCGGACTGCTCAGGCTTGCCAATCAACGGCGGGAACTCTTGCTCTCTTGCAGACCTCGTGAGGCAGGCTACCCGAGAAACACTTTTTGGGCTATGGCCGAGATCACTATCCGCAAGCGTCCTCGGACAGAGGCCGTGGTCACCCAGCGCAAGTTCTTCAAGAAAACGGCGAGGGGGAAGGTCATCAAGGGTGAGTTCAGATAGTCACATTAACTGCGGGAATTAACGAAGAATGCGGCTCCAGTCCTTCGCGAACGGTATCTTCGTGACGACGTTGCATGCGGCATACAGAGCTGCGGCCTCTGTGCGCATGAAGCAGACATACTCCTGCCCTCCTCGGGTTCTCTCGAACACGCCTCCTTCCCCAACGGCCACTTTGTTCTGCCGGACACCAATGTTTTCCTATCCCAGGTAAGTCCGTCTGCTCGTGGTCGTGGTGCTTGCTGCCGGGGTCCAGCATCGCGGATGGCTATTCTCCTGCCGCATAGATGGTTGCATATGTAGACTCATTTGTTCTGTGTAGATGGACTTAATGGAATCGCCGCTTTTTAGGCCTCCGATAGTATTGCTGCAGACGGTCATTGAAGAAGTTCGTCACCGATCTTTGCCCCTCTACAACCGTCTGAAGGCACTGGTCAAAGCGGACGACAAGAAAATTTGGGTCTTCTACAACGAGTACTGCTCGTGAGTTTCGTGTGGCAGCTTTCGCGATGCAAGAACTTCATGCCGCTCTATAGGGACACCGCCGTAATCCGCGAGGAAGGGGAATCTCCGAACGATCGCAATGATAGAGGTTGTTATCGAAATGAGCATCGCCGACGGCGCACAGCTGAAACTTTGTTCAGGTATCCGTAAAGCTACTGCATGGTACAACAATCACGTGTCTCTCGCTCGACCCCCTGTGCGAGGACAAACGAGACAACCCTTGCCGACGGTAGTCTTGCTGACCGATGACGTCGCCAACCGGCAGAAGGGAGAACGAGAAGGTTTGGCCTGTATGTCCGGTACGTCTCACGGGAGTCCTTTTCCGCCTTTCATGTCTTACGGCAATTGCTCTAGTTCGAAAATACGTCGAAGGATTGAAGGAGTCAAGCCAGCTCTTGGACCTGCTCTCCGCCGCTGGTTCGGACACCATCGAACCTACGCAAGCTGTTGCCGCACGCCAAGCCCTCTATCCTGACGTATGTACCTACCCTGTAAAGAGTCACCTTGCACGCCGGCTAAGCCGTTGCAGTATCTTCCGACGGCGACCTTGCTCGCTGGTATTAAGTCTGGTCACCTGCACCAAGGCCATTTCAACGCTAACCAGTACAATTACCTGGAGGTGAGTCTTCTTTACGTATGTCCGAGGGAGGCGCATTCATTGAGCCGATGCATCATAGGGCAGCGTGTCCGTACCGGCCTTTGAGAAGCCTGTGCTGCTGATCGGTCGTGAGCACATGAATCGGGCCGTCCAGGGAGACATTGTCGCGGTCGAAGTGTTCGACGAGAAGGATTGGAAGGCGCCCGCGGACGAAGTTGTCGACCAAGAGGGTACGTTTCCTTCCGCCTGTGATTGGCGGCTCGCTTAGTATGTTCTAGCCACTCTCAAGAACGACGACGCCGACGACTCGGAAGAAGAGGGCGAAGACGACGAGGCACTAGCGGAACGGAAGGTGCTGCAGACGGAGCTCGCTAAGCAGGCAACTTCTAGCAAGCAGCCCACCGGCCGTGTGGTCGGCATCATCAAGCGGAATTGGCGGTCGTGCGTGTCTGGCCTCTGCTACCCTGAGTTAGCTGTTCACACAGCACATTACAGATACGTGTGTCACATCGATAGCACGTCCCTCACCTCGACGAATCCTACGTCGCTTTCCCAGCAGACGGTCTTCGCCACTCCGGTCTCCCGCCTTCTCCCGCGCATCCGCTTGCGCACACGCCAGGCTCCGGCGCTTATAGGACAGAAGATCTTGGTCACCATCGATCGATGGGAGCGCACGTCCCGCTACCCCGAGGGGCACTTTGTCCGCGCCCTGGGCAAAGTCCAGAGCAAGGAAGCGGAACAGGAGTCCTTATTGCTTGAGTTTGATGTTCCCTACAGGCCCTTCGGCAAAGCTATCCTTGACTGTCTCCCGCCGGAGGGTGACAGCTGGGTCGTTCCTCCGAAAAGTTCCACCGATCTGAACTGGAGAGATAGGGAGGACCTGAGGGACCTCACCATCTGCAGTATCGACCCGCCGGGTAAGTCTTGCTCCTCTTGGAAGCCATGACCCGCTACTGACGTCGTGGCGGCCCAGGCTGCCAGGACATTGACGACGCCCTACACGCCCGCCGTCTCCCGAATGGGAATATCGAGGCCGGCGTCCGTAAGTCCCTTCAATCGCCATACTCGTACCGAGATTGATGAGCGGCGCAGATATTGCCGATGTATCGCACTTCGTTTTGCCTGACACGCCCATGGACCACGAAGCCGCGGCCCGCGGAACTACCGTCTACCTGGTCGACAAGCGGATAGATATGTTGCCCGCGCTTCTTGGGACGAACCTCTGTTCCTTGCGGCCTCACGTGGAACGGCTGGCATTCTCTGTCATATGGGTCTGTCGTCATTGGTGTAGGTGCCCACCCCGCACGAAGTGCTCACCGTTTGGTCACAGGAATTGTCCCCCGAGGCCGAGATCGTGAACGTGCGCTTCACGAAATCGGTGATTGCCTCAAAATCTGCTTTTACGTACGAGGAGGCCCAAATCCGCAAAGACGACCCGTAAGTGTGCACCTCGGCCCGTGGGAGTGATTGGCAACCCCTTATCGTCTTCGTAGGAAACAGACGGACGAAATAACGGAGAGCATACGGCTGCTCAACGACCTGGCGCGGAAGCTCAAGGCGGGCAGGATGGCCGCTGGAGCGTTGAATCTCGCCTCCCCAGAAGTGAAGATTCAGCTTGACAGCTCCGAGTCTTCCGATCCCATCGACGTGGAGCAGAAGGAGCTCCGAGAGACGAACAGCCTAGTAGAGGAATTCATGCTGCTTGCGAACATCAGCGTGGCTAGGAAGATTCAGGAGACGTTCCCACAAACCGCCGTCCTGAGGTGTGTACTTCTTCCCAAGATGTGGGCACCCTTGATGCTCACGTTTGATCCCCAGGCGACATTTGCCGCCACCCCGAGCAAATTTTGAGAAGCTCCAGGATATCCTCAAGAAGCGTAAGGGGATGACCCTTGATGTCTCCAGCTCGGGCGCACTCGCTGCATCGCTCGACCAGTGTGTGGTGAGCATGTCTGACGGAAGTGGCCCCCTCCCCGCCGCTCATCCGCTTCTCGCAGGACCCCACCGAACCTGCATTCAATACCCTCGTTCGCATCATGGCAACGCGGTGTATGTTGTCGGCGGAGTACTTCTGCTCCGGCAGCGTGGCCCGCGATACGTTCGGGCATTACGGATTGGCAAGTCCCATTTACACACACTTTACGAGTCCGATCAGACGTTACGCGGGTGAGCTAGACGTTTTCGCCCTCGCTTGGCGTTATCTCATCCCTGCCATCCATCTGTCCACTAGATGTCTTGGCGCATCGCCAGCTCGCCGCAGCCATCGGTTACACTCCTCTTCACGCTAGTCTCCACTCAAAGTCGCACGTCGAGCGGGTACTGGAGGTCGTGAACAAGCGCCATCGGATGGCTCAGATGGCTAGCCGCGCCAGTGTCGAGTTCTATGTCGGGCTCGCATTGAAGGCTCGCAGCGAGAAGGAGACCGTCATCGAGGACGCCTTCGTGATTCGGACATTCAGAAATGGCCTCGGGGTCTTCGTTTCCAGGTACGTGCTCCTACCGGTATTGAGGTCGGAGTGAGAAGCAGAGTGTAACCTTCCCTCCCAGATTGGGCATCGAAGGACTCGTGACCTTCAAGCGCGAGATCCAGTTCGATGCCGATAACTACACGATCACGATCCCGTCGGGCGGCCAGGACGTGACGATATCCGTGTTCGACAAGGTGAAGGTCCTAATCCAAGTCGAGCAAGACAAGAACACGCAGCGCGGGCGGGTCGTCATGTCACTTTCTCATCCGATAGATTCCCGCAGCATGTAGGGGTGCTCCAGTAGCATATTGACTGCCTAGTACGTGCGACCGTCACATCGAGCGTTATGCTTCTGCCTTTCGTACGATGTCCGCATTACAATCTGAGTTTAGGAAGCAGCTATTCATGACCTGCGGTCGTGTCCGCCATATCCACTTTGTCTGCGGCTTCTCCCATAATGACCCAGGCCCTGGGAACCAGCTTGGTGGGTCCGGAATAGTGCCGCTGCGAGCACTTCTGGAAGTATGGGGATCTCCGAGGCCCTCACGCCACGACGCCGGCGACAATCCGTAGACATGAGATCCCACCGCAAAGGCAAAGCTTGCACGGCAATTGCATGAACCACTCCGTTGCTATTTTCGCGCCTCCCTTTACCTAAGAATTATGCTGGGTGCGTGGCCTCCCTCGACTCCGGAACGTGGAGGCCATATGGAGGTGGTTCTTGGGCGACCATGGTGGGTTGATGCAATGGGTCCGCATCTTTTCGTAAATGTTCTTCGGCTAAACCACGCTCCTACAGTATGCGACGGGTCGCCGTTGGACGGAGGAGAAGCACCAATCATGAAGGAACGAGGACGGAGAACAAATGTCGCACAGAGGATAAATACCCCACAGAACGTGAAGCGAGGCATCATCCCCACCCGACGACTTCGCAGTCATGGTCTTCTCCTTCGACCTGCCGTCGCTTCTGCTTGCCTCTGCAGTCCTGGTGCTGGCGGTGCTCACCGTCAGGCGAAAGAGACGCAATCTCCCTCCAGGCCCCAAGGGCCTCCCCGTCCTCGGCAACATTTTCGACGTCCCTAAGGAATTCGAATGGCTTGCCTACGAAAAATGGGGTCGCCAATATAGTACGTTATTCCTGCATATCCGAGCGAGAGGCGTGCACGCTGACCTGCCACCGCCGTTACGCAGAATCTGATATCATCTATCTTAACCTGGCGGGGACCCCGGTTATTGTCGTCAATTCCGCTCAAGCCGCGCACGACCTCTTTGAGAAGAGATCGTCGCTCTACTCTGATAGGTACGTATTACGGGTATCAACGCCGCCTGCATGATGACCGATGTCGTACAGGACCCGCATGCCCATGCTCAATGAATTGTACGCTCAATTTCCGTTCCCATGCATGCCTTCGCTAAAGTTTTGTCTAGGGTCGGATGCGATTGGCACTTCGTGTTCATGGGCTACGGCGACAACTGGAGAGAACGGCGCCGAGTTTTCCATCAGTACTTCCACCCGAACGCAGCCACGAACTACCGACCGAGGGAAATCAAGGTCGCGCGGGAGCTGCTCCGGCGGCTGCTCGAGACGCCCGACGACTTCATGACCCATCTGCGGCAGTGAGTTGCTCTGAGTTCTCTCGTGGCCGAGCGCGAGATTTTGATTCCCGGCCAGTATGGCAGGATCCCTCATTCTAGGTGTCGCGTACGGAATTGACGTACAGCCGAAGAACGATCCCTATATCGCAACTGCGGAGACGGCTCTGCACGCGATGTCCATGGCTGGGAACGCCGGCGCGTACCTTGTGGACTATCTCCCCTTCCGTGAGTTCGACTTCTTCTTGTGTGGCTCACAGAACCGACGGGTGTGTATGCAGTCAAACACATTCCTTCTTGGTTCCCGGGCGCTACCTTCAAGCGTCAGGCCGTCGAATGGCGAAAGGCGACCACTGCCATGGTCGAGGTTCCGTTCAAAGCCGTGAGAAACGCAATGGTGAGTCGCCATACCGCATTCCAGGGCACCAGGAAGCTGAGGCTTAGATCGACAAACCTCTAGGCTGAGGGCAAGGCGTCGCCGTCCATGATACTGACTCTCCTCCATGACCTGGAGGAGGAACAGGACAAGAAGCACAGAGAGACGATCATCAGCGGCGTAGCTGCTGCTGCCTACACCGGTCAGTGATTGTGCGGACGCGCCGTACTTCGTTTGCTAAACGCTTCGAACAACGTTGCAGGCGGTTCCGATACGGTAAGCGTACTGCGCTTGACGGCACAGATAAGAAACTGACCGCGATCTGAAGACGGTCTCGGCCATAGGCTCGTTCTTCCTCGCCATGCTGCTGTATCCGGAAGTGCAACGTAAGGCACAGGCCGAAGTGGACCGGGTCGTCGGAAGGGACCGTCTTCCGGACTTCTCTGACGAACCCTCCCTTCCTTACGTGTCTGCAATGGTCAAGGAAGTCCTCCGGTGAGTATGCACCCACATACTCGCCCTATTGGCCCGAAGCTCATCCACTGTTTATAGATGGCGGCCAGTGACACCTCTAGGTACGCTCCTCGGGCCGTGCAGCCTTCTCTCCGTCTGACCGGAATGCCCATAGCGGTCCCGCACCGGCTCACGACCGACGACGTGTACAACGGATATCACCTGCCTTCGGGCTCGATCGTGGTCGGGAACTCATGGTAAGAGTATTTGCGTTGCGACTGAATTGCACGTCTCGAGCAGACGATCTTGCGTTTTCAGGGCGATCTTGCACGACGAGAAAACGTTCCCGAACCCCGAGGAGTTCATTCCGGAGCGGTTCCTCAACCCGGACGGAACTCTCAGGACCGAGATGCGCGATGCAGAACTCGCTGCGTTCGGATTCGGAAGGAGGATCTGCCCGGGACGTCATTTGGCGTGCGCCTCGATTTGGATCGCCATCGCCTCCGTCTTGTCTACCTTCACCTTGTCCAAGGCCGTCGACGAGGACGGCAACACCATCGAGCCCAGCGGGGAGTACCTCAGCGGACTTGTGACGTGAGTACACATTGCAACGCGTTGCCAGGGGTGGGAAAACTGACTGAGTTCGTAGCTACCCGTTGCCGTTCAAGTGCGAATTCAAGCCACGCTCTGAATCCACCGCTCGCCTCATCCACACCTCCCTTCTGGACTGCGAGTGACCGTTCCTCCAGTCAGTCACAGTCATCCTCGCAATTGTCCCACATTGCTTCCGTGTTGTACACTAGTCCATCGATACCCATTTCAGACGTGTACTTGCGCCGTGCTACTATCGCAACCGACTGAGTGCTCGAATCGCCATAGCTTCACTGACGCGTCCAATGCTACTGGCTGCGGCCTCTTGCGACTAATAGTCACTCCAGGTGACTTCCACGGTTTTGCCGAATTGACGCCTGTTGGCTCGTCCTCTGCGGATTCGTCGTCGGAGTCAGAAGAAGCTCCAGAGTCGGGTGCGGAGCCCTCGAAATGCCTCGAGCCCGAGACCGACAGCATGAGCGGCTGCATGGGATGGAAGGCGACCGACCCTACCGCATCTTGAGGCTCGTCAGCGGCCAGAACGAATCACAGGGGCACGCTGATTCAGCAATGGAAGAGGACGCACCACGATGGCCGTCGAACTGCATGATAGGCGTGGTTCGCGGTGTTGAACTCGGTGGGGGTGCGTTCTCACCAGCCGCAGGGTCCGGCTGCGCAGCTAGGTCAAACACGGAAATGCCGCCGTCCTGGTGGCGTCCGCGTGTGCGTGCACCGTTAATTCCCGTGTGAGGGCGGCGGCGATGGTCGACTGACCTGGTCTCCGACGGACAGCCATCTTCCGCCGTAGTCAATATCGAACCGCAGCCGCTGGTTCGTGGCAGCCCTTCGTCCCTTTCCGCTGATCGGCACGGCCGCCCTACTGAATATCTCGACCGGCTCGCCCACGTCGGCTCGGAGGTCCCAGCAGAAGATGGAGTCCATCCTGCGGAAGGACGCATACAGTAGGTACGGCCGCGCGGGGTTGAACATCAACTAGTGACCTTGTGAGATGGTGCGGGAAGCGTTATCGTGTTGAAATTCGTTCGCATACCTGAGAAACGCTAGCCCGCACGCCATGGCTCGCTCCATGCCGCCCGTCTTCGGCCCCAACAAACATGACAGGAGCCTCGCCGGCGTCCTCAGAGAAGATCGCTATATTGGACGACGTCGGGGAAGAGGGGCTCAGAGAGCCCGCAACGTACAGGCCCGAGGACATATCGGGGGCAAACGCCAACGCCGATATGATTCCTGCCGATAAGCATCAGACTGAGTGCGCGCATCCTCCCAGGCTCATGAAGAATGGCAGAACCTTTCAGACCGTCCCGGCTCTTCTTGGAAGGCGTGGTGTGCAGGCGGGTCCCTTCTCCGGGACAATTAATATCGAAGACCTCGATTGCATCCTCGAATCCACAATACAGTCTAACGCCACAAGGGTGAGTTTACGTACACGGGTAGGTACCAACGGGATCGACATACCTATTTGCACTAACATTGAACGCCAGGCTGTGAGGAGCGATTTGGCGTTCGCGATGATCCACGATCCTATACGACGCACGAAGCTGCGCGCGGCGAAAATAGATGAGACGGCCTAGAATAGTGCCCGCCGTGACTGGGAACATTCGTGCTTACCCTTCCATCAGACGCGTCGAGCAGCTTTACGGGGCATTCTCGTACGGATGCCACAAAGCAGAAGGACGCTGCGTCCCGGACTGACGCGGCCGGATACCACGCGTAGTCCAGGATGGGGGCAGATTGCGTCAAGCAGCCTGGAAGGGAAGCGTGCGTCGTGTATTCCGCCGTGATCCCAAGCAGTTCTGCCGGGCTGGATATGGCCAATATGAATCAGCCTGCGGGGCGGCATGCTGAGTGATGTCGTATCAGCTGCTCACAGCTGCAAAAATCTGAAGGTTCTATCTTCACATTGTGCGAGTGCAGCCGAGCCGTCGGGGCACCTGCGAGTGCCACTCGTGTCAGTGGGAGAGCGTGCGGGTCGACGGTGGACATTCTGCTCGCCATTTGGCCATGCGGGCGAAGACGGACGGGTCGCCGGCCGCGTCTTCGCTCAACTGACCTCCGTTCAGTTGATATGAGTGAAGCTCGTCCGGAGGTTGACTCATATCGTACGCAGGTGGTGTCCATGTGCCGTAGCCATACTGAGTCTCTTGGGACATTGCTTCTAGATGCGAACTGACGTCGAGCGCACAACGCCGAACTGAGTAGCACGCGGTCAGTCTCAGGCAGTCTCCGAGCGACAAAGGAACGAACCTCTCTCAGCAGACCTATCCTGTTCGATACTCTTGTCCCAGCGTATTTGGAACAGAAACCGAACACAGAGCCTGAGGGCAGACGACGTTGTGGTTGAACCTGAAAGACCAAGTAAGTTCGCAAGTCGGGTGCCGAAGCCGGAATGCAAACAAATGGGCGCCTATATGCGCGTTGCGCGTATACCCGGGCGCTTAGCCACATGCAGTACGCGCTGTATTCGTCCTCGCCGCCCACCACGACCTGCTCGCTACTCCTGACGATCTGCGTAGCTCGAACAACATAGCATTCTTTCTGGGACTATGACCACTGCTGGATCCTCTCAGGGAGCTGGCGGGCTTGCCTCGCTCGACGATGTCTTCAACCAGATCACGTCAACTTCGAGCCCTGGCTCACTGCACCACTACCTCAAGTCGTTTGCGCCAAAGGAAGTGAGGGATACCATCCTCGCAAGCACGCTTTCGAGCGGACAGGACCCCCTGGCTATTTTGGACCCGCAAAGAAACACGCTGGGCTTCCTGTATATTCTGTACGTGCATCGATCGCGCGTCCACGAGCCGCATATCCCAACCGTGCCACAGCTCCGCGAGACTACATTCAGTATCCGCGCAGACACCCCCTCTGCATGTCATCGAGAACTTCTGCAGCCAATTTGATCCCGAGCAAGCACGGTTGGCACCAGAGCGCGGTATGCTCTCCATATATGGTTCATCCCAACGCGGTGGCGTTAACCTCTACCAGTGACTCTTCTCGCCAAGGGCATTGTGCGAGCATCAGAAAGTTCGAACAATGTGAGCCGTCAAGTTTCCTGAATTCTAGGGCCTCTAGGGATCGTGTAGAGGGATTGTTTGTGTCGGAGAGCCGTATGTGGTCGGCAGGATCGTTCGCGACTTACCGCAGAAGCTGGCTCTCTCGACGCGGTATCCACTTCTTCCTCCGTTGGCTGTTTCGACAGCGGCAGTTTGGGCTGATTGTTACCGTGACTCTTGCGCACGGAGAGCTTCACTAACACGTTCATCCTAGGCCAAATACGCATTAGCGCCGCTATACAATCTCCTCACGCGATACCCTCCTCATCTCTCCTACCTTACGACCCTCCATGCCATCTTCCTCAAGGTGAGTATCAACAATCTACTGTCCATATCATAAACAGAGTATCACTGCCCGCTGCTCGGCTGCAAAATCTCTTGCCGGACGTGTTCACGTCCACGTTCTTTGGCCTTGCATTCGCGTCGGGCGTGGACCGGTTTCCAGAGCCCCAACATGTGTTCTAACCTGCACTCCAGACATGCGTCTCCACAGGCCACTTCACCTTCGCACTACCCATCCTAGCCGTCCCCATCACCGCCGTCGACACCAGCATATCGGATCTCCACTACAACGACAATCTCGTGTACCACTACTCAGGGGGCGTGGCCCTCGGCGCGCTCAAGCGATGGCGAGAAGCGGAAGAGTTCTTCGAGATTTGCGTCAGCGCACCCGCACAGGTGCCTGCCGCCATCCAGCTCGAGGCGTACAAGAAGTTGGCCTTGGTGCAGCTCATACAATACGGCGAGGTATGTCCCGCCCGTCCGTGACATCGTTGTGAAGAGTGCCTGACCCCGCACAGACAAAACCCCCGCCGAAATACTCCCACCCAGCCCTCTCGCGAATGCTCAAGAACTCCATATACGGCGCGTTCGCGAAGATGTACCCCGCGCAGACGAGCGCGCTCCGTACGTTCGTCACGAAGGAGCAGGAGCACTTCGCCCAGGTACGCGTCTGCATCTGCATGTGTATCTGGGATCGGGCTCGGTATTGAGAGCATCCGCAGGAACGGAACATGGGCCTGATCAACCAGGCGATCGATCGCGCCCCGGTGTGGTTGATCAAGAAGCTTACCGCGACGTACCTCACGCTCGGGCTCGGCGACATCGGGAAGGAGGTCGGCATCGAGAGCGAGGACGAGGTGCGGGCGATCATCCTCAATATGGTGCGTCTCATCCCTTCGTCCAGTCTGGTTTTGCGAGGCTGGTGCTGAGAATCTGAGCAATGCTGTAGATCGACGCGGGCGAGATCAATGCGTCCATCTCTGCGGACAACACGGTCACGTTTGCGGACGTCGTGCCCAAATTCTCGAAGGAGGACCTCGACCGCGTCGTCGTGCAGGCGCAGGAGCACAACCGCGTTCTGCAGGAGGTGGAGCGTGCGGTCAACGCGAGCAAGGAGTATCTCACCAAGGTATGCTATGCTTCCTCGCAAGACGGTGACCGTTGATTCACGGCGATATCCTAGGCGATGAAGAACAAGGACGACGGAAATTGGGGCCTCGAGGAAGACATGTTCCCGCCTGGCATGGGAGGAGGAACTACTTGGGCGGAGGATTGAGTATCCTCATTGCTATCCTGGGTCGTCTGTCGTCGTCGCTGCTAGATTCGTGCTGCATTGTAGCAATACCTGTACCATGTCTCCGTCGCTCAATCGCTTTCCGTGTCCTCGATCGCAGCAGTCGAAGATGGTTCTGCACCTTGCCCCCGGATCTGATACCTGTTAGATCTATGCGCTATGTCCGACATCAAATTCTGCTATAGCGTCCACTATGATGGTGGCCGAATTGCGAAGGCTTCTTTATGCAACCAGGGACTGAGCTAGACTCCGTCCACAGCGCTAGCGCTCTGAATGTCGATCCTCCATCCTCCGCTCCTCCATTTTCCACGACTCCTGCACGGGTGCAATCCCTTCTGCCGTTCCCTGGCCTCGCGATGCAAGTCTCCTGCCTCTGCTGGACGCTGTTTTCGATGACTGCGAGGGTAGAAAGAGCTAGCACGGCTGGCTTTGAATAGGCTGCCAGAAATCACACGCCGCATCAGCAAAAGCTTGACGTTGTAGTCGCCGACGTGCCGTTCCCCCCGGCGCTCCCTCCTACTCTCACGACGACACAACGCCCCCCACCAAACGACCAAACGCGCACCTTGCGCTCGCTCTGACAGACGTTGAGGACGATCGGTGTGCTCCATTGAGAGACGGATCTCTGCGATCGTGTTGCTTGAGCGGTGCTGAGCAGCCTAGACCGCACGCGCGCGGCTAAGCGACGACAGTGACGCAGTGGGCGTGCTCGACGGCGCGGACTTGGACGAGGATTCCGGCTCGTGCGTTGAACAGACTCTCCGACACCTCCATCTTCATCTGTACACCGGGGACGCTCTTGAACGGCCAAGATGCACCACCGTGCTCACCCTGTGCTGGGGTTCAGCTCCTCGTCTTCATCCTCTGGCGGCGGCGGTTCCGCCCAGGCGCCCGCGCCGACACGCTCGATGAACGTCTTTAACCCGAAAATCCTGGACGCGAGCATCCGGGACGTGACGGCGGGCCTCTCAGACGAGCAGAAGGCTGACGTACTGCTCTATGCCATGGGCCACCTCGAGGTCGAACGGTCCGTAGCAGCCCAGTTGTAGCCTCGAGTCGCGTGCGCGTGTCTGATCTCTCGCCCCCTCCCGGGAATTCGTCGTGGCAGCTCGAGAACGCTCATAGAAAACGCAGTGCAGTCCTGCCTCTCGATATCCAGATTGCCAGCCGCAAACGCAGCGAAAGCCCGCCTGATGCGGGCAAAGGCCAGGCTTGCGGCTGGGCTGCGCGTCGGCGCGCGACAAGGTCGGTCCAGGCGGCTCTAGACGGACCCGTTCGCCGTTCCCACTGAGCGTCCCCCTCCACAGACATCCAGGCGGTCCTTGAACTGCAGCCGGACAACCCAGAAGCGGCGGTGCTCATGGCGGAGCATGTCGTGAGCCCGGACAAGGTGCGCATCTTGGGGTTATAGTTGTTGCAGCCCTTCCTCGTTGGTCGCTGCCGCCGCCGCTCGCCGCCGTTGCTCATGCCTCTCTCCCAGCCCCTTGTCCAGCCGCGCACGACGCCGGGGTTCTCGACCGAGATATGGCGCGAGATTGTGCTGTGGCTCCCACCCCGGGACCTCAAGTCGCTCTTGCAGGTCCCGCACGTCCTCTCACGCATTGCGAGCGAGCTGCTCTTTCAGCGAATTGACCTGCACCTCGGTAGGCTGGCAACCAAGTGATGTCGAGAGTGATGCTGATCTCGACGCTGGCCGTGCTGCCCCTGTTCGCTCGCGTTGACAGCGTCCGAGAAGCGGGAGTCGCAGCGTAGCGCAGACATTCTCACCCGAATCATCACCGACGCGAACTTCGCTAGCCATGTCAAGACGTTACGGGTGTTTGTGCCAGGGCGCGAGACGTTCCCGATAACGTTCCAGACCGGCATGCTCGCAAACGCGCTCCCGAAGCTCACGAACCTCAGGAACGTGCACTGCTCGATGCGGTGGAAGGACATGTACTCGATCCTCCGCGTTCTGGAGACCATCAGCCACCGCCTCACGGGCCTCTCGCTCATGTGCGTATGCCCCACCGCGTCCCGTTTGGGTTCGTAGCTGACGTACCTCGCCTGAGTCTAGACCCTCTGACGGTACCGGCGAGCTGCGTTTCCCGCGCTTCAAGCATATCATGCAGTTCTCCTACCACTCGACCGGCGGAGCGACCACCCAGGTATACGACTTCTTGGTCCAAAACAAGAACTCCGTGCGCTACCTCTCGCTGCACAACCCGAACTGGAGCTTCCCGACCGAAGCCATCTCCATCCGCAACCTGACGCACCTCGACTTCCAGGGCACGTTCCCCGCGGACTCGAGGGCGTTCGCGGAGATCCTGTCCAACGGACACCAACTTGAGTCTCTGAGGCTGGAGTGCATCCTCGAGTGCACAGCGTCGAAGCAGTTCAGGGAGTTCGCAACCACGCTCCCCTTCCTCCGCCACTTCGCCTTCTCTCTGATGGGCTACCGCGTGAACGACCACGACCTCTTCCCCGCCATCGCCGACTTCCTGCGAGGGAGGCATTCCCTGCGATCACTTGAGTTGACAGTACCCAGCGCGGACTGGGCCCTCAAGAGGCTGGGATATGACGCAACTGTCTGGGGCGTCCTACCGTCTTTGACAAGCCTCCGGAGCCTCACTGCAACCCTGCCAAAAGACGTCGCCGCCGCCGTAGCAATGTGGCTCGTCCCTCGCGGCGTAGTGGCCTTGTCCCTCCAGGCTCTAACGCCTGTGAACACTATTGAATTCGTCTCGGTGCGTACATGCTCCCATGATACCTGCCTATGCGAATGTTCTGACATGAATTGTGCGATTGTAGCAACTCCGCGCGGGCCTACCACCACAGCTCAAGTACATCGGCCTGAGCCACTTCCAGATTGAGGACCCGGTGGCGGTCGTCGAGCAAGGCTTCCCGATGGTGCGCATCGCGCGACTCGACGACGAGTACTACACCGTCGCGCGGATGAACGGCAAGATCCAGCTGGACGAGTGGCCGAAGAGCCGCACCCAGTTCAACGCGCGAGAGTGGCTCGAATGCTACGGCTGCGAGGAGGCCGAGTGGCGCGACCCGACGCAGTTCCTATAGATCGTTCTGGGCCAGGTTCCTGTTTGCTGTGGAGTTTCTCGGGAGCTTGCTTGTTTGCGCCGTATGTGTGTCCGAGTCGTGTACCTGTTCGTGTTTTGCCCTGCTTGCTTTCGGACTCGTTCTTGGCTATCGGTCGAATAGGTGGTTCTGTAGTCGCTTGATCGTTCTGCTGAGATTTATCGGGTTCAGTAGTGTACAGTATCTGTGCAGTTCGTTCAGTCTTGCCAATTCATAGGCATTAATCTGACACCGTCGTCGACTTCAACTACTGACAACTGTGTCGGCGTATGTCGTGTTTGTGGGACGCCAAGTCGTGGCGTCCCGCGGTAGCGCGCAGCCTGCAACCAGCTGGCGGTCTCGTTTCGAGCTCGAACATCCACCTTCATCGCAACTCATGTGTCCGACCGATGCTCCGTATCACAAAATCTCTCGACATATCCTCGTCGTCGTCGCCAGGTTCGCGCACGGCGTGTGTAAGGGCTGACTGAGCTACCGCCGTCACGTGTGCTTGCGCTATCCTTACGCAGGATGTTCGCAAGACTCGCCACCGCTGCTCTCCCTCCCGCTCTTAACTTCGCGCTCATCCCCTCGTATGCTCACCCGCCTCGCCGCCGTCTTCGCCCCGTTTGTTCGTTCCCCGAGTCTCAGCAAAGGCATCAGCTCTTCGACAGTACTGTCTACAACCATGTCTGGTGCGTTCCACTCCCGCTTCGCATCCCGACGTTCGATACTGATGAATGGCAGGCGGAACACCTGAAATCGCGACGTTCGCAGCGGGATGCTTTTGGGGCGTCGAGCACATCTTCCTCAAGTACTTCCCTCCCGCCGAGAACAAGGGCATCATCAAGACCGCCGTCGGCTACACCGGAGGCAAGGAGGACTCGAAGAACCCGGACTACCGGACCGTCTGCACGGGCTCTACGAACCACGCCGAGGCTGTACGGATCGAGTTCGATCCTAGCGTCGTCAAGTACGACGAGCTCGTAGGTGCGTAAGGGAGATGCTTCTGCTCAACTCGTCGCTCACACCTGGGTTGCGTGCAGAGTTCTTCTACCGCATCCACGATCCCACCACGAAGAACCAGCAAGGGAACGACGTCGGCACTCGTATGTAGCATGACCGTTTTCGTGCTGTTGCGTAGTACTGGACGCGTTTGCAGAATACCGCTCCGCCATCTTCTACCACACGCCGGAGCAGCTCGAGATCGCGAAGCGCGTCACGGAGGAGGTGCAGAAGAAGCACTTTGACCCCAAGGGTGCGTGATTCGCTTTCCATCGTTCCCATGCGCCAGAGCATTGGACTCACGGCTTTCTGCAGGCAAGAGGATCGTGACGGAGATCGTACCTGCCGGAGAGTGGTGGGACGCCGAGGACTATCACCAGAAGTACCTCTTCAAGAACCCCACGGGATACCAGTGTCCCAACCACCGCCTCCATTGGTGACGGGCATGCTGGCATGCTACAGATTGTGGGGTTTCAGGGCAGTGTACAGTAGTGTACTATCTTACAAGAACCGGTACCTTTGTGGGAGCTAGGGTTCATCGCGAGGTGCAGCCTGCAGGCTTCATATGGACCGCCCGATCGAGAACTTGGCAGCGTGGACATTTTGTAGAACACACCCCATAGAACCCATTCCAAGGTCTCGGCCAAATGCTGTGGTCGGAGCGGTGGTTCTGAATCTCAGAGGGCAGCGATGGACTGAGGGATTCGGTTCTTACACAATGCGCGCATGAACGCGTGTCTAAGCATTGTACCTCAGGATCTGGACGGATATCAAGGGGACCGATGGCATTCGGTAGTCAACTCGGGCCACACAGAGCCGACGTAGTAGCGTGAGCTCATTTGAGGAAGTTCGCTTTGGACAGCGGGAACGCTTGCCCTCCACGCCAGAAGTACTCTGAGTCTCCGTCCTCATTGCGTACAGGCTCCCGGATGGGGACATTCTCGTTCTTCCACACCATGAAACGCTCTGTGGGATGGTCGTTAGCTGCGTTACTGCCCACTGCCTGTTGCGAATGGGAAGGCAATGAGCGACCATACGCACCCGTCCCGAAGGTGTTGAAGTGCATGATCACGTCCACGTCCACTTTCGAATTCCGCAAGGCCCCTTGTCCGTTGATCTGGCTCGTCCTCCACTGGCGGCTCGCGTCGGGGTCAGAATACCTCGCCTCGGACACGGTGAGAGGCTCGAGCGACTTCAACGACTGGAAGCGGTTGGAGTGCATGATCACGTCCACGTCCACTTTCGAATTCCGCAAGGCCCCTTGTCCGTTGATCTGGCTCGTCCTCCACTGGCGGCTCGCGTCGGGGTCAAAATACCTCGCCTCGAACACGGTGAGAGGCTCGAGCAACTCCAACGACTGGAAGCGGTTGGAGTGCATGATCCCGTCCACGACCACTTTTGAATTCCGCAAGGCCCATTGTCCGTTGATCTGGCTCGTCCACCACTGGCGGCTCACGTCAGGGTCAGAATACCTCGCCTCGGGCACGGTGAGCTCGAGCAACTCCAACGACTGGAAGCGCGTGAGCGCCTCGCGCAGGTCCACCGTGAAGAGTTCTTTGACGAACGCCGTGCGGCTCAGGACTCCCGTCGCTTTCGGTGCCTCAAAGTCGAGCGCGACCTTTCCCAAGCACCCGTCAGCAGGCATACGGCGTAGGACGCGCGTAATATAGGTCACGCAGTTGCACAGCACGTCTATACTCTTTGGGTCGCTCGTGGAGCCGGTGACCCACCAGGTAATACCCTGCAAGCACTTGAGTGCAGAGACGAGAGCCAGGAGTGCTTCTGCGGCATAGTTGTGGTCAATGAGGGACGTGCAGTAGTACAGGTATGCTATCCAACCTGTAGGTTGATCGCCAAGTTCCTTCGCCCATGTCAATTTCAGCTTTGTTAACGAGGTGCCAAAACAGCCGACAGGGGGGAACCACGCTAGCGCTAGCAGCGCATGCTGTATCCAAGCGCGATGTCATTAACGGGACGATTCCATACTGGATACCCAGCAGCGACTTACCCCCACAATCCTGACGACCTCCAGTTTGGCGCATAGCCGAGGCCGTTTGGATATGAGGCCCTCAAGCGGTGGGCCCGGCTTCTCCGGACGCTCGATGTTAACAAGCCTGAGGACGCGCAGGTCTACGAAAGACCACACCACGCGAAACAAGTCCGCCATCGTTCGGAAGTACCCGCCGATGAGCTCGAGCTTCACAATGGGGTATTGCGCGACAAGCGTATGGAAACGAGGCTGGTGCGCCTGCCAGTGGAAGTAGCATATATTGAGGCGTTTGAGGCGGCGCAGCCTCGACAGCAGCGCGTGCTGCGCGAACGGGAGGTACTTCTCTTCCGAGGTTGCGGAGGAGCCGCTGGCACGCCCGACGACGAGCTCCTCCACGAAGTCAGCAAGGAAGGGATGTAGCGCGAGCGTAGCAACAAAGCAGTCGAGCTGTTTCCTGGTCCGGATCCTGACGGCGCGATAGAGGTGGAGACGGCTCCGGGGGAGCCAGTCTTGGCACGTAAGGGCGCACGAGAGGAGGTCGCGCACGCGTGCAGGGTCAAAGCGGCTTTGCCAGTCGTCGCAGAAGTCGATGATGCACTCGCAGAGCTCGATCGGGACTCGTGGATGCTCCATCTCTGAGGCTGATGTTAACTAGAACAGCCCTCGAAGTGTGCGGAACCCACAACTCACCGTGATGGAGATATCAGGCCTGAGGGCAAGCCGCAGACGATGAATGTAGTGGCCCGTAGCACGAGGGAGGCGTACACTCGCTGCGGCTTGCAGGCAAAGATTGACTCCTGTCACTGAGAACGTGGTCGACTTCTTGCACGCCAGGCGCCCCGCAGGCGGCAGGAAACGATGCCACTTGAGCGTCCCTGTTGGAGGCGTCAAGCGTCCTGCTTACTTGTGCACATCTTCGCTCAGCACCGGGAACGGTACTTGCTGCGTAAGACTATAGCATACATCGTTATGCATAGCCCGGGTCAGCGCAGGCTCCTCCCCACCCGCGCGCTTCGAGTTGAGGGGCCAGCGCTCGGGGTCACGTAATGTAAGTAGAGGCCCCTCAACTCTCGGCAAATTGGTCATTCCAAGGGTCTGGAGGGCCCGACGCGGGCCGCGCAGCGGCCCCATATTTGGTGCCCAGGGCGTGACGGTCGCGCGCGCCGAAGGCGCGTCGCAAGCTCGAGAGTCCTCGCGTCAAGCCGTCTGCCCGGATAATCACACCAGAATCATCGCGCTCAATCCACACCAACTATTGTAACAATATGTAGTATTTGAGGGACTTTTGGAGTTGAAACTGCAGAGCTTCTCGGCGGCTACGCCGCCGCTCTCTTGTGGGCTGGGCGCTTATTTACATGTCCACCGTGGGCAGCACCCTGTATTTACCGCTCTCCACGCAGTGTAGCTCAAGCCAGAATCTTGAGGAGACTTCAGGTTATCAGCTACACAAGATGCAGGTACTTTTTGCGCGCCGCCGCGAATCTGTCGTCAATACACCGTCTCTTGGTCCACTTTCAGTGTCCATGCCGCCGTACCCAGTGCATTTGGGTGTCCCTCGACTACCAAGTAATACCTAAAGCATCTTGCACAGATCCCGTATCTATTCCACCACTCTTCCGAGAAATGTGAGCGGTGTGAGCGTTCAAGAGGTGTTCTGTTGCCTCGCGCGCGAGACCAATGGAGGGGCACGTGCACTCACATCAGCATTTTGACATGTGGACTTGGGGGGGCATTTCAAGTCACTGAAGTCAATGAAGTCAAACCAAGTCACTGACTTGCCAAGTCATGTCCCTCGTCTTGGCAAGTTCAACCTTGACTTGAGAAGTTCATTCAAGTCTGTCAAGTATGAATCAAGTTCTACCCAAAATGATGTTATAATGATTGTAATACGGTAGTACCATCTGTCCAGAGTACAAAAATGATTTTATTTCTCACCATATTTCCTTCACTACCATTTAGCCAGCCAGAGACTTATATGAGAAATGATGCCCAGAGCCAGAATTGAACCCGGGACCCCATAGCTCCAGCAAGAGCCCATGTTCAAGACCACTGCACCATGAGTCCTTTATGTCAGTGATCTGTACACTGTATATGTACCCCTTTTCAGAACAAAATCTGGTCATTCATTGGTCATGAGCACACTTCTCTGCTGTTCTGCATGCCTTCATAGGTAGTATAGCATCCTTGGAACTGGTATAAATATAGTCAAAGCTTTTTGTAAGCTCAGCAAGATTCAAATGTGTTATAACGATGACTGGCCTGAACTTGAAGACTTGTTTCTGAGTCACTGGTTGGCTGGTGTACTATGCTCTTTAGTATTCAGTGGGCTAATGTTGATACCTCTATAAAATCACACTTACTCATGGCTGACATGATTATGCCATAGCTATAGCAGTCATTAGTAGTCACTATGTAGAATTGTAAAAAGACACTCAGAAATGTTCTTAACACACTGGCTCATATAGTCACAACACCTAAGATACATGTAGCCTCAAGTAATCTAAGTAAGCACCAAGACCACCAAGTTGCCGAAAAGACACTGCAAGATGGCAGACATTATCCAAGTCAACTCAAGATCGACTGCTTCAGCTAAGTATGTCAAAGACATCTAAGTCCTGGACTTGGAACCAAGTCACACACTTGGCTCCAAGTAGGCTCCCAAGTGCGTGACATATTGCTGATGCAAAATGGTCCGCTAACCTATTTCTAGGGTTGACTTTTGGTCTTTGGTCGACGGGCGCCTAGGACCAATCTTGGTCCACCCTTGGAATGGTGGAGTTGCCCAACTCTCAGCGACGGCTGGCATCAGGCTCCTTCCCACCGCCACTGTCGAGTTGGGGGGCGATATCCGAAAGGAGGGACAAGGTGAAGTCCATAGGCGCCAGACCCGCTTAATCTGAAACGACATCACGTGCTTTATCCTAACAACTTGCTCCCCCCAACTCTCCAGGACGGCTGGCATAAAACACAGGTAAATAACGGAGGGTCGCCGGTTTGACGCCCAAAACCCTCCTCATTAGGAAGGTTCTGGTCCGCCAGCGGCCAGTATTATTCAAGCATGTGCAGTATATTTCACCTCGCCGCGAGTCCTCGCCTGTCCTCGCGCGACGCAGCTCGTCGCGCGCGCGCGAGCAATTGTCGCGCGGAGTGTGTGAGCCCCTCGGCGTCCTGAGCAATGCCTTGAACCAGAACTTCAATAAACAAGCGTCCAAGCCTCCGTGCGCGGGGTGCCGGGGCTGCCATATCAGCTCCAGTATTGCACGCGATTGTCTGGATCATCGTCATCATCACAGTGTGCGCAAGAGTGTTACGCCGCGCGGGCTCATACATTGGTCTTCGATGAGTAAACGTTCATAGGACTTTGCATGCACCTCAGGGGATCCAAAGCACAATCCGTGCATGGAGGCTCTCCAAGAGCGCGTCTTGTTGTGATGACCACGGACAGAGACCTCTCACAATGTAATGAGCAGTGCACCTCATGATAGTGTACTGTACTAAACATGTGCGGTAACTCGCATAACCTTCACATACATCAACCCCTGCTGTAGTAAGTGAAGGTGGGAACCCGTATCGTACCCGTATATATGTTTCACATCTTTCGAACCCGCTTGCGCGATGACACTGCGTGGGCCTCCCTCGAGCAAGTGTTCATCTATGTACCGCTGTGTGTGCTGAACAGGTTCACCAAATCGTGCACTAGTAACAACAGTGATACTTCTACAGAAGACGGAAGGTGCTTCACACACTCCGCGCGACAATTGCTCGCGCGCGCGCGACGAGCTGCGTCACGCGCGACGAGCTGCGTCACGCGAGGACAGGCGAGGACTCGCGGCGAGGTGAAATATACTGCACGTGCTTGAATAATACTGGCCGCTGGCGGACCAGAACCTTCCTAATGAGGAGGGTTTTGGGCGTCAAACCGGCGACCCTCCGTTATTTACCTGTGTTTTATGCCAGCCGTCCTGGAGAGTTTGGGGGAGCAAGTTGTTAGGATAAAGCACGTGATGTCGTTTCGGATTAAGCGGGTCTGGCGCCTATGGACTTCACCTTGTCCCTCTTTTCGGATATCACCCCCCAACTCGACAGTGGCGGTGGGAAGGAGCCTGGGCTGGCATCAAACATATGTAAAGAACGGAGGACCGGCGAGTAAGCGCCAAAGACCACCCCGTATGGCAGTCCATCAACCGCAGGCGCTCCCTCACATCTGCAAAAAGCTGTAGCGCTCGCGAGGTTGCGCGAGACCTTACAATCAAACCAAGCGGGTGGGAGACAGGGGCGATATCAGATGAGCTTGCATTGAGTAGACCGCTGTATGCATTCGCTGCAATCTGCCCGCAAGTCCTTCGCAAGCGCATATCATCCTGACACGCGAATGCCGTGCTCGAGGGCGATTGAAGTTCTCGAGGGCGACCGCACTCGATCCCTCCTCATGCATGAACCTCGTCCCGAAGGCACTGAAGGCGACCACACGCCGATATTGCTCTCCTCCTACACGCTTCGCTTCGCCCGTGGGCATTCTAATCGAGCGGATGAGGTCTTCGCACTATAGTCAGATTCAAGGCATGCACATGACGGTGTCGTATAAAACAGCAGTGGGATGCGTCTACAGATTGTTATACAGGAAAGCGACCCTGAAGCATGAGCCGGCGGTCAGATCCGAGCTCTCGTCTACGGCGAGCGAGCCTGCTCAGACTGCCCTAGCCCGACTCCCTGGGCCGGCGCAGGTGTGGAACGGGAAGTACTGCCGTCGCGCCGAGTCTCTGCACGCGCTGCACGTTGTTGAGCCAGAAGGGTCCGTTGAGGCACCGATACAGCGCGCTTTGTGCTGCAGACCCCGGGAGTGTTCATAGCGGTACCGTAAACAGAGCTGAAGGTCAAGTCAGCAACGGACAGTGAACGTTGACCTGCACACTTACGCATTCCACCACGCAAGTGTATCCCTTGTCCACACATCATCCTGCTCGGTCTCCCCGCCCCTGAACAGAGCCACGGTATTTGCAAAGAAGATGCCGCAGTCAAAGTCTCCGTCCTTGACGTCCCATGTCGGCGACGAGGAAAGTACATTGCGAACCTAGCGGATGTTTCAACCAAGTTATGCTCAGTAAAGGGGGACGGTGACGTACAAGCGTGGCTATGTAGGCAATGCTCTCAGGCGCGACATTCTCGAGTTTGTATATGTGAGAGATACATCCGCGTCCGCTGCTCTTCTGACCGGGGGGACGGGTGACTGAGCTAGCACTTGTGAAGACATGACGATAGGCCTAGAAGGTCAGGTGAGTCAGGAACCATTCTGAGAGACGGTGAAGTACCGACCTTGAGTAACAAGTCCCCACGGCAAAGGCCAGCGTCGACGGCGTCGCAATCGAAGTCGCCCTCTTCATAGAGGAAGCTTGGGTAGTCCTCGTGGTCAACCTTGACCATGTTACTCATGACAGCGTCGCAGTATCTGCCAGTGCAGGGCCAGCGTGACGAGGGGCACAGAGGGATCAGATTAAAAGCACGACTCACGTTTCAGGGTCATCATCGAACTCGTCCCGAGCAGCACGCGGAACAAGGAGTCGGCCGGTCCATGTGGAGTAGAAACCGTACCAGTTCTTGTTCTTACGTTGACCGTTGTTGGGAGGACCGATCTGTCGATGTCCAGGGGCTTCAGGCTGCGTGATGGTGGCAATCTCCACATAGTCTGCTATAGACCTCTTCAAGGTATTCAGATCCGTCGAGCGAGCCTGTCTCGCATGAGTGTCGAGCTAATCTCACTGTCGTCAGCAATGAAGAGTCACAGTAGCGAGGCGCGCATGAAACTTACGAAGGAACCCAGCGTGAAGGTATCATGGGCGTGCCCGACGAGGAGAGGAACAACCTCGCTTAGATACGGCAAGCGTTCTTGCATCCAGTCGAATATCTTGACGTATTGCCGCTCCTTCTGCAGACGTAGCGTCTGTTTTCGAGAGAGGCTAAAAGCAAGAATTGTCAGGACACGAACTACAATATTTTGACAGTGGCACTACTCACGCGTCTGCTGGAACATTCCACTTAGTCGGCATGCCGCCATACCATGCCATGCCCACCGTAACAACCGCACTCACATCCACGAAGGGGCCATGGATGCGAGGGATTAGCCGACCGAGTTTCGAGAGTTGTCCAGCAGGGCTGGCTTTGTTTCTGCCAGGTATGGATCAGTACGGGACTCTGACAGGTTCAGACAAGGGCAACCCACTTTATGGACCATTTGTCAGACTTCGTCGCACGAAGGGTCCCGAAGAGCTTCTCGTAGAAATGACGGTCAACCGATTCTGCATTGGGTTCAGGCTCATCTTCGACCTCACGGTCTGAGCATGCAGGTTCGTTGTCGCTGTCGTCTGCATGCATGGTCTTGAGGCGGTGGCGACGGCGACGGTGATGGCTGCTACCGTCGGGAGAAGCAGCATGCTGGGAGCGGCCAGCGCAATCAGTGTCGACATCAAGCCTGATATGTTGACTGTGAGGGGGAGGCGACCGAGATTGTCTACATCGCGCGTTCTCGGGGGGGATAAGATTGCGCCCCCGTCGACCCGTCTCGCTGCGCGGGCTGCGGCTACGCTCACGTCTATCGAGAGGATGTTGACTACGGCCGCGATCGACCTGAAGGCGTTCGAGCTCACGCAGCCGCTCGTATACACGACGCTCAACTTCGCGTTCTTGATCAGCAGAAGGCGATGCACTAGCGTGAAGTGAGCAGTAAGCGTAGGCTCGTACTGAGTGCGGAGGACTCACAATCTAGCAGGACTGCGAGAGGAATGCATATCTTGAACTTTGCCGCGGCGAAAACTTGGGGTGGAAGTTGACGATAATAGGAGAGGAGACAGGGAGTGATCGTTGCGTTGTCGCCATCTTCTGTTCGGTTTTAATGCGAGAGCAGGACGAGCTCAGTCAGCAAGAGGCAAGAAAAAAAGACGGGAAAATGTGCTGATAAATTCGTGACGCGTCTGGTGCAGTGGAGCGAGGAGATCATGTGACCGTGTCTCGCGTGGAGACGGCATAACTTTGGCGCTTCGGACTCTGCTCTTCGCCGCGACTCTCAGAGATCTCGCGCATCTCAGAGCATTTTTGCAATGCATCTCTCTTTGCTCATCCCCTTCTGTGTGAACCACCGCTCGGCCGCTCCATGCGGATTGTTTTTCTGTATCTCCTGGTCTTCCTGATCTTGCGGATGCCGGAATGCCCTGGGTGTGGCGACGTCTACACATCCCTGAAGCGTCACCAAGAGCTATGCCAGGACGCGATCGACCTCCTAGAGCTGGGACCTGCAGAGAAGAAGCGTCAGCGGGTAGATCAAGAAATCCGGGATGCCAAAAGGCGAAAACTGGAGCATGAAAGGGCAGTTGCGCATGCAGCAGCTGAGCGCGCAGCCGCAGAGGAAAGGGAGCGCAGAGAGGTATGTGCCTTCAGCACTGGAGGTTATGCCACCGCCCTCACATTATACAGCGTGAAGCAAGGGATTCCTCCATGTTTGTCGACGCAGTCACTTGCTCTGGCCGCATCCGGCGTCCCCCAAGGCATATCCTGGACATGACACCGACATCTTACGCTGGGCTTGACACACTCCGCCGTCCGTCTCCTCGCCTGACACCTGCAAGCCTCCCAGTGGATCCTCCCTCGCCGGTGCCTGTCTCACCTCCAGCCAGGACACCTTCCCCCAGGCCTGCATTTGAAACACGTGCAAACCGCTTTGGGGTCTTCCGCCACTATACAACACTTCCTGCTCACGACCCCGAAGAAGGACTGACACTCGATGCATTCACCAGTATTCGGACGCACACACGACCAGCATCATCGCTTCTCCAGCGGACTCCTGTCTACGCCTTCGGTGCCCAGGCTCTTCGTATCATCAAGGACGCGGGGGCGACTGCGTTCGCACCCTTCGCCAACATCACCACATTTCGCCTAATGCACTGGCTATACAGTGGTTCGAACATGAAAACTCCTTCCGAGCTCAACCGGCTTATTCACGACGTCATCCTTGCGCCAGAGTTCCACCTCGACCACGTCTCGAATTTCAATGCATGTCGAGAGAACGAGCGGCTTGATGCACACGTTGACAAGCCGGAGGCCTTCGCCGCATCAGATGGATGGCGCGAGGGTGAGGTGCGGATTCGGCTCCCCAAAGAGCGTGTTCGCCATTCAAGTGAAGAAGCGGCGCCGGAGTTAGTAGTCTCAGGTGTTTACCACCGCTCCCTTCTCGAGCTGGTGAAGGCCGCATGCCAAGACACGCCGTCTAAGGCTTTCCATTGGGTTCCCTTCAAGCTCTTTCACCGGCAGAAGAGCCCTACAGCCGAGGGTGCCGCCCTGCCCGCCTCACCGCCTCCCCCTGAGCGACTCTATGGGGACGCATACACAGCTGATGCGATGATTGAGGAACATGAGAAGATTCAGGTCAAGGCGCGCCAGGACCGCGAGCCAGGCGATACGCCGGACACCGAATATGCCGCAGTCCCTCTCTTACTATCTTCAGACTCAACGCACCTCACAAACTTTGGAAGTGCTGCGCTCTGGCCCATCTACGTCTTCTTCGCAAGCCTCTCGAAGTACGTCCGCGCCTGCCCGTCCTCCTTTTCAGCACACCATCTGGCGTATATACCCTCAGTACGTCACCCAGCTTTGTCTGTACCACCGTGCGGACTGCTCACTTTCTTCGTCAAGCTGCCCCTCACCGTTCAGAAAGCGTATCAGGATGTCTATGGCGAACCTGCATCGGCTGCGGTGCTGCGCTTCTGCAAGCGGGAGCTCATGCAACAGATATGGTTGCTCCTCCTCGACGACGACTTCATCAAGGCTTACGTTCACGGAATCCTGATACAATGTGGAGACGGTGTGCTACGCAGGGTTTTCCCTCGGATACTCACATATTCCGCCGATTATCCTGAAAAGTAAGTGGCATATACTCGACGAACGCTCCAGTGCATAGTAACCGTGGCATGGCACCAACAGATGCTTGATTGCATGTATCAAGTTCCTCGCACGCTGTCCCTGTCCCGCCTGTCATGTAGACAAGGCGAAGATCCATCTAATGGGAACAGTCAACGACATGCACGCGCGCACGACCAATATCCGTAAGGATACCTCTTGGCTCCAATCATCCATTGCAGCGGCACGGCGGAACATCTTCCAGTTTGGCGCTCCCCCTGAAGGATCCACAGTTGAAGGCATACTTGGAGCAACCTCGACTACACCAACTCGAGTGCGTATACGGGTCGATTCTTGTTATGATGTTGCTCACCATCTGCTGCACTACCCGCAGAGCGCGTTCTCCATTCGTCTCGCACAATTTGGCTTTGACATCTATCGCATACTCGTGCCTGATCTGCTACATGAGTTCGAGCTAGGAGTCTGGAAGGCAACAATCACCCACCTGGTTCGGATCCTGATTGCTGCTGGAGGGCGATCCGTTCAAGAGCTGGACAAGCGGTACGTTCCACATGTAGTACGGCTTCACACCTGTGGATCTCGGGCCTGATGAGTCGGCGCAGGTTCTCGGATGTCCCGACTTTTGGACGCGAAACGATCCGCAGATTCGGTGCTAACATATCCGGCTTCAAGAAGCTTGCTGCCCGCGACTACGAGGACCTCCTGCAGTGTGCGCTTCCAGTGTTTGAAGGCCTTCTTCCTCCTCATTGCGACAAGGTTGTGCTTGATATGATATTCACTCTCGCAACATGGCATGCCCTGGCGAAGCTCCGTCTTCACTCCGAGTCTACCCTCAGCATACTCGAGCAGATTACGAAGGCACTTGGTGGCGTCATGCGCAAATTTCAACGCGACGTATGTCCTGAGTACCACACGAAGGAGCTGCCGAAAGAGACAATTGCACGTCATCGGCGTGCGAAACCTGCCCCGCTCCCAGGCCGTCATGCATCCACCTCACAGAACCCAAGGCACCCCGAGTCGTCTGCGAACGGTACTACGGGCGCCGCTGTACCGCCCAAGCACAAGTCTTTCAATATGAACACGTACAAGTTCCACCGACTGGGCGATTACGTGGATTCAATACGCAATGTTGGCACGACTGAGAACTCGACGACGCAGACGGTGAGTAGTAGCTGGTAACGGTGACGTTCCTGGCTCTGTGTTGTACTCACGCCACCATTCATATTCACAGTCGGAGCTCGAACATCGCAGGCTCAAGCGGTTTTACGCACGCACAAACAAGAATGCACGCTTCGCGTGGCAAATTGCCCGTCATCAACGTCGTGAACGGGCACTTCATCGTTTGCATGCACAGACCTCCGAGGACGATGCCAGTGCGAAGAGGCGTTCAAGGAACGACCACAGCAGCCGCGCGAAAGCTGCCTTTGGCCGCCGCCGCCCGCTCAATCTCGGGTTTACAAGCTCTGAGCCGTTGGCCCCTGCCTCGCCGAGACAGCACACGCAGATCTCTGAGGGTCAAGAGCACCCTGTCGATATCGGAACATACGTCCACGAGAATCGTCATGACCCCGCATTCAAGGTATGCAACATCCTCTTCCTCTCCAAGGATATGTCGTGCTGACTCATTGGTACTCCATAGGACTTCGCGCAGAGGCTGCAAGTGCACGTATACAGAAGACTCGTCGAACTTCGCACCGGCAAACACCATGAGAGCGACATTACACCGCGGCAGCTGCGTTCCCTCCGCATCCAAAGAAACAGGATGTACCTCCACAAAGTCATGCGGGTCAACTACACTTCCTACGACATGCGGCGCGAGCAAGACTCTGTCAATCCGCGCTCACATGCTGATATTCTGATGCTGGCGCCTCCGGGAGACACTCATCCATACCTCTACGCCCGCGTAATCTCCATATTCCACGTCAACGCATTCCTTCTTGGCCCCAACGATACAGAAGCTGATCCAGAGCTCATTCATGTTCTCTGGATCCGGTGGTTTGAGGTCGACACATCTGTCCCTGCCGGGTTTGAAGCGCGCCGTCCATATCGCCTGCGCTTTGCACAGCTTGATGAAGAGCCATTCACATTCATCGCTCCTTCTCAAGTCCTACGCGGTGTGCACATCATCCCGGCATTCCACCACGGGCGCAGCGACGTCGCACTTCCGTACGCGAGCGTCACACGTGGGGCTGATTGTGCGAATGATGACTACAAGTATTATTACGTCGGAATGTAAGTGTCCGGGCGGCCTCATAACAACACTCAGCGATATTGACTCGGTTTCTTATTGTGTAGGTGGAGTGACCGTGACTTGTTCATGCGCTTTCTGGGGGGTGGTGTGGGCCACCAACAACATACCCTAGCAGCCAGTCAAAGGACCCTGATTGTAGAAACGGAGGGTGAGACTGCGCATACCGCTTCCTTGCACGATGAAGAAGCCCTGCGTTCTCCTCTAGCTCACGAAGTGCCAGGTCCCAGATTAGAGGAGGAAGTCAGTGGTTCCGACTCCGACTCCGACGACCCAGAGGGTGGATACTATCCGTCAGCTGATGAGGACACGGAGGATGGAGAGAACTACGAGTCTGGGGGTGCTCCGTTGGATGCGCCAGGTCTTCAGAATCATGATGACCACGGCGAGGACTCTGAAGCTGACGACGTATTGGACCTAGGCCCAGAGGACGGTGAGGGGGACTATGAACTAGATGATGTCGAGTACGCTGGCTTCGCACCACTTTAGCGGTTCCTTGTAGTTGCGGAGTCGCTATCCCACACTGACATTCTGCGTAATACACTGCCATTGTATGCACTATACAGGCTGCATCCACAGCACGGTACTACTACTAGTATGGTCGATGGTCTCGAGGTCAAGACGCCTCGTATTCCGGGGCCTCTGGGGAGACTTAGGCATCTTGCTCGCGATTGCAGTCGTGCGGGAGACATGGACTCCCTGGTGGAAGATTGCCAATCGCTTCTTGGTTGGGAATCCAGGGCTCCGCTTGAGGACATCTTGCAAGCGCTTGCGGCCCCGTGCGATACAGCAGGCGCTTGCATTCACTGCAAGCGTTTACCTGCCATTTGGCTTTCTGCAGATGCATTAAATGAGAATTCCTTGCGAATTAGTCTTGTGATTGGGGTGGTCGCGCGACGCGCAACTGTCCGCGCGCGACTCGCGAGAGCCAGGCGGACAGGCTCCCCGCTCGTACCCTCAAGTGCTGACGTGTGGATGTGTGTCTGGTAGTGGTAGAGCTGCTTGTGAAGTAGTAGTCGCCTTCCGAGATACACTTCTGCTATCTCCGAGGCATGGGTGAAGTGCCAACTGCAAATGTACGCTGTATATACTACTAGGTGATCGATGCCAGTTCAACTTCTCTGCACAACTTAAACTGCAAGCAGTGAGGGTAATACAACAGGATACCGAGTCAAAGCGAGGCTGGACATTTTGCACTTAGTATTCATGTGCATCTTGCACACGTACGAGTCGAATGCAAAGGACGTTCGCGGCGTGGGATGCGCAGAGGTGTGAGCAGGGAGGGCTCTTGCGAGTTGTGCGCGGACAGTCGCGCGTCGCGCGACCACCCCAATAGGGATGTTTCGCAACGAGGGTCGCCTCCGTGGAGTAATGCTGATGTGGGCTGGAGCAAGGCGAAATGCCATGCACACACGCGACTCGTAGTGGCTCCACACAAGGCAAAACAGGCTCCACGCAAGGCAGGGCAAAACTCGCTGCAAAACATCTCTAATCGCAAGACTAATTCGCAAGGAATTCTCATATAATGAGGGAGCGCCTGCGGTTGATGGACTGCCATATGGGGTGGTCTTTGGCGCTTACTCGCCGGTCCTCCGTTCTTTACATATGTTTGATGCCAGCTGTCGCTGAGAGTTGCACGGCGGGCATCCTTGAATATTGCACCGGGCAATAGCCATGTCATATCCGAACGGTGAGTTTGACTATGCTCCAAACCAAGGCCTTTTGCACGACTATGTGCCGGTTTTGAGCCACGTGCCGGTTACGAGGCTTCATTTTGACCGACTTTTGCCTGGGGCAATATTCTTTGATGCCTGCCATGTTGAGGGGCCTCTACTTACATCACGTGACCCCAGCGCTGGCCCCTCAACTCGAAGCGCGCGGGTGGGGAGGAGCCTGGGGTCGGCTACAGCGCCATACCAAGGGGCGTCTAATTCAGTCGACTGAATCAGTCGACCAATTCACTCCTAACCCTAATCGCACACAGACTGATTTAGGCACCGCTACTCTCAAACCGCCCTCCCTCACCAAGTGGAGGGCTTCCTAAGCTTTGTAGCGCATCGTAGAAATTTACACATATCCCATGCGTGTATGAGAGCCTCTTCAAAACGGTAGGATGCTAGATTTAGCTGTACAGCGGTCAGAAATAACATGCTTGGCTGAATTGACTACTTTGCATAGCTCAAAAGGCCTTTTTCTGACTGAATTCGCGGCGGAGAAGCAACGAGCGAAGTCTACAACTTATAAATGCGCTGAGATGCTAATCCCTGCTTCCTCAGAGGCAGAACACTCGGTAGAGACAGTCAGCGCGCCCTACTACGCCTCGAACTCAGTACCAAATAAGCGCCCATTGCCTTATTGAGCGGCGGCGCGAGCTGCCGCGAAGCTCTCGCAAAATCGCATATTTTTCTGTCATTTCTCGGCATTTTGTGCGCTACAGGTGGAAAATGAGATCGCGACTGTTGATGTTTGTCAAAGAGGACAGCGCGAAGGGGCGCGAGCACTCGCGCGTCGCACGACGAACTCAGTCCCTGGGTACCGCTTTCGGAACCCCACTGGGCACCCTAGGCGCCCGCCTTCGGCGGGCCAAATCCTTGGTATGACTACAGTGCCGGACAGCCAAAGTCGACAAATATTTTAGACATTTTTGTATGACCTCCGGAACCACCGGAATCGATGCGCTATGAGTATACGAATATATCTATCCACTTCCGGCCGGAATCCTACGAGCGGTTCTCTCGGAAAATGCGATTTACTGGTTGCAGACCCTCAAAATATTGGCCACCCCTTAAAAGTGGAGCTATGGTCTCGGGAAGGGTGCCAAATGACTCCTTTTAATTTTCTGTATTCAATGGTAGCAATAGTTTGCCCGAAATTAAATCTCCCGAGCCTCTATGGTCGAGACGGTCATACAGGCGCCTATCGATTACTCCTTCATGGCAGAGCCCAAACGCCGCCGTGGACGCCCTCCCGGCACTGGAAAGAAAGCCAAACGGAATCAGCAGTATCTCAGAGGACAACCGCCACCCCCAGAGGCCGCTGTGGAGCCTCTAGAGGACCCACCAGCTGAGAGTGAGCTCAAGGAAGACACCGGGGATCGTTACAGATGGGATCCCCACTCAGGCATGAGGCCTTCACCGCTGGACGGCGCTGCATCGGACGCCGAGGATGGCCTGGAGGGCGGAATGCTCTCAGGTTCGAAAGCACAGATGGAGAGGCTCAGAGAGGTGTTGGTCAATATGCTGGAGGACTTCGATGAAGACAATCCCAGAGATCAGGACTGGCTTCCGGCAGAGGTGTTGAAAGACCTGGCAAAGAAATCAGTTGGTCAGTAAACACTCATAATGCACACTCATGACGCACTCAAGCCGGTCGCCACTCATGTAGGGCCGCGGAAGGCTCATTCGCATGGTCCTGTTGTCGACAACAAGTCAGCCCGGACACAGCGACGTCCTGAATGGAAGCGTGCACGGCGGGGCCAGACGAAGTTGACGAAATACAACTTCTTGCTTCTGAACGCATCAGAGACTGAGGGGGGATCGACTGGTCAGCCATCGCCTGTGCCAGTGAGCGCAACACCGTCACCTGCAGTCGCCACCTCGCAATCACCGTCGGGCCTCGCGTCACGCATCACACCAGGCCCCTCAGAGTGCTTACCCCTCCTTGCCGTCAACGAGAGGCTTCTCGACCATATTGCAGATACATCGCACGGCGAGCAGGTCAATAACTCTGACAGCACCCCCTCTCGTAAGCGTCGACGCCCAAGACAATCGAGCCCCTCACCACTGCCCGATATGGAGTCACTTCATGAGGGCGGATCTGCCCTTGCGTACCCAAGGGGTTCCGAAGCGAGAGGCCTGGAGCGTGCCTCTGGTCGTGACTGCGATGCCGGAGCAGATGTGCTCGAGGTGGATGGCTCAGATGGCACTCTGAGCGAGGTCGAAGAGGAGATGGATGACGGGCTCCGAGAAGCGGCTGG